>VMOF01000388.1:61217653-61372885 GCA_011764245.1 Trialeurodes vaporariorum
GACGCCAACTTAACCCACACATTCGAGAAAACTCAATTGTGTTTAAAGGTGTTCTCGGGGCATCGATGGCATAAAGTCGATTTTGAATTCACCTCCGGACTTGAATTCAAATCGAATTGACGCCATAGATGCCTGAAAACACCGAGAAAAATCGAAAAACACGATCTAGTTACGTGTCATCCACTGTTGTTAAACGTAGGTTGGCATTGCTGGCAATGATTTTGTATAATTTTGTTAGATATTTGTCGCGAAAATTCGCTTCTAGTTACACTGCTTCAACTAAGCTCTTTAATATTTTTCCTTTGTTCGCTGGTGAATGGGTGAATTCAATTGAGGATCTGTTGCGTTCTTCAGCTATTATAATATAGAACCTTGATTTCTACGAAAACTTCGGCAACAATAACGATACGCATATTAAAAACGTTCGAAAACCACTCATCAGTAGCGCACCGAGAGTTTCTTCACCTCTCTCTTTTCTCCATTAAAAAATGTATGTTGGACAAGGATGGACAACGGGATAAAACCCCCTCTTTCTGTCCTTTTCCTACTTATAAATTCAAATGGGAAATTAGAGAGATGGAACTGATGGAAGACATCCTGGTTGCGCCAGAGCCACTCATTAACTCATAGACAGTCACTTCAATTTCAAACTGCAGACCCCGATACACTGGATACTATTATCACCGACATACAACTACATAGACGGCACCACCGCGTTTATGTAAATATCAGCATAACTTCCAAAGATTTGAATGTTTCGTTTACATGCAAACAATTATTTTTGTATAATTTTGTAACATTTGATAAGCCAGAAAAGAAAATTAGGCAACATTGAAGGACACCTAAAGCTCCAAGTGCTTTGACCTAAAATAGGGGTTAACCATGAAGATTGCATGTATTTAAAATAACTTTCGAAAAAATTTATGGAACATTAATCAAAGGAAATGAGACCGTCCCAAAATGGAGAGAAAAACATTTAGCTGAAAAAATAAAAATGGGTTTGTTGCGTACTTTTGCTACAACAGACTAGAACTACTGATTCTTACGTAAAATTTGGCAAAAATAACGATGCGCACGTTAATTTATGTTCAAAATCACCCATTAACTAAAAAAAACGACTACTTTTTCAAACCTTTTTTTTTCTTTTGAGATGTGAATTTTTAAGGACAGGCACACCCTCTATTTCATACGAGGTTTCTGCAAAAGAAATGAAGAAGGGGGGAAAAAAACCCTCCTCAATTTATCAGGGGGGCTGGGCTGGTCATTTGCTTCAGTTTTCACGCGCGCTCCGAACCTGTCGTCGTGTGTATAGTTTCATCAGCGAAAATGACTCTATACAGAGAATAGGATGCGAGTGAAATTGGAGTTACGAACGAAATGAGTCGGAGAATACAGAATACGAGGAGAGTGGAATTGTAACTTTTTCTCAAGTCATCTTGTTTTGACAACGCTCATCTTAGTTATGACAATCTGTCTCATAAATCTACCGTCCATCTTTCATCGAGACCGTGTCATCTCGTCTCGTCTCATTTCGTAACGTTCTGTTGAAGCGCTGTCAAAACCGAAGCGAGTGGGTTCAAATCCTCTGGATCAAGTCTCGTAAAGAAATTAAGAAGACGCTTTTAATTTTCAGGTGAAGATGGATACGGGCATCGCTGAAATGAAAATAAATCACGAGAGGGGCAAGAGCCTGGGAAAAATTGAATTTTTTTCAGGACAGTAGCGAAGCCGGGGTGAAGTGTCAAGAAGGTAAGTCTCGCCCTCCCCCCCTCCCCCCTCCCCCCGGCATCAAAATTGTTCCTAAAATTGGTAATTTTCTGTGTTTTCTAGGAAATCTTCACAGATTTTGGACCTAAGACTACCACATTCTCGACTACATTTAACCCGACCCGACTTATGGGACCGACTCTCTCCTTCGAAAAAATTCCAGCTAAGCCATTGTATACAGTGCGGCGCATGCAATTTGGCAACGTTGCATCCAGTCCATTTAAAGTCATGAAAAAGGTCGAACGTTGGGGGGGGGGCACAGTGCCCTCCCTGGAATCGATATTTTGCAAGGGTGAAAATGGTCTAAATGCACCGTTGCCAGATTGCACGCGCCGCCACTGCTGCGTATATCAAGGCAAAAAATAAAAAGTTGACTTCCTTAATTTACGCCTGCGGTGAGCGATTCGGAAAAAAACAAATCGCGTATACTTAGAATACGGTTTATGTCTCACAAGGGGAGGCTCAGAAGTGGCCGCCTCCGATTTTGAAAACAATTGCACGAAAATGTAGCTAAAGTAAAACTATTAGACCCGTGTTTCTCACTTTTTGCCAATGGGCCTTCCTAAAGCGTCAGGAATTTTTTGAAAGTTGCCGAAATTCACGTAAAAGACCCGAGCGGAGAGCGTTCCGAATATTTACGTGAATTTCGGCAACTTTAAAAAAATTCCTGACGCTTTAGGAAGGCTCATGGCAAAAGTGAGAAACACGGTCTAATAGTTTTACTTTAGCTACATTTTCGTGCAATGGGGCTATTGCACACTTTTGCTATAAGCTATTTATAGTCGATTATGGCGTAAAAACCTCAAAAAATAACGATGGGCCACTAAAAATCAAAATCCATCCTAAACTCAAATAACGCAGTTATTTGCGGAGCGTAAGGTGGCCAAAGGCACAAATGGCGATCCTCTCATTCTGAAACTCCATCAAAAGTGACCATAAGAACTACTTTCATTGACCCGATGTCACTAGTTTGCGGCACCATCTAAAGGATGTGGATCATCACTCTGATGAAATTACTCTGTAATCATCCTGTCAACATAGAAAGAGGACGAAATTAGATAGGAATTCCATTGTTAGTGCCTTCAGCCACCATTACACTCCCCAAATAATGCATTTATTGAGTTAAGGAGGGATTTTGGAAGTTTTTAGTGCCGCCATCGTTATTTCTTGGGTTTCTACGCCACAATCGACTGTTAAATCGCTTATAGCAAAAGTGTGCAATAGCCCCATTGTTTTCAAAATCGGAGGCGGCGACTTCTGAGCTTCTTCTTGACAGACAAAAAAGAATTACTGATTGAGCAGAGTCGAAAGCGGTCGAAATATGGAGGCCTTAAAAAAGTCAAAAGTATAAATCCATTTTCAAACGCGTCTCTGTAGTTTCTCCACCCTAGTGTAACAAGTTTGCAGTACTTGACCCCCTCTCCTCGGCCAAAAGAGTCGAAATCTTCCAAAAAAAAAAAAAAACGCCACGTCTAGAGTGCCTTCATTCAATATGCAAACCCAAAATTCGCGCGTGTAAAATGATCCTTGGAGAAGTGGCGAAGCGACTAGCGTGCAATTTGACAACTCACCACTGTGTCCTTTTAAAATCAAGAAAAATATCAAACTTTTAGGTGTCCGTAAGCATCTTCACATTCGACCTTTTTCATGAGTTTAAATGGACGAAGTGAAACCTAGCCAAACTGCTCGCTACGCCACTGTAAAAGAGCAAACTGTGAGAAAAATCAGAATCTATATACAAAGTATGGTGCATGGATTATATACAAAAGGAATAAAGTGTGGCTTACCCTAATTCCGTAATTTACTTTGTAAGGGTTGTTTGAGGGTAATGGGACAGTGAAACTGTCAAAGGAAGAAGGAACGAAAAACAGGGAGATGAAGAGAGAAAAACGGAAAGAAGAAAAAAAAAACCAGTTCCGTACGTTTTAGGTTGCGATTGCCTTGTTGCGCGTCCATAGAGTCTTTTCAATGAGGAAAACTTTCAGCAGTGTTGCCAATTGGTAATTCACCAAAGTTTGATTTTAGAAAAACAAAAACAGAACAGAGCAAATACGTTTCTTGGTATCTTATCTTATCCTTATCTTTTTTGTGTAAAAATCCACACATTATAAATTTCAAAAAATTCCCGAAACGGCAACACTGCAATTGAGTAGGTACCGCGCCGATCTGAGAGAAATCGCTTCTTTAAAAACACGGAAATACGTTTACTTGTGACAGTTTTCCTTGCGCGAAGTAAAGTTCTGATTGCATGAAGGAGAATCACTGTCACGACAAGGAATCTTTTACTCGAATCAGCAGACATTTTCCTTGGGTTGAAGGAATTCCACCTTAGTCAATATTTCACCCAATGGCGAGGCGAGACATTTGGCAAACAATGTATTTTTTCCATTTAAATTCACCAAAAAAGTCGAACGCTTTAGTCATCGGCGATGACCAGGCTTTCGAATTTTCTATTGTGTTTAAATGGGGAGAAGGAACTTTGCCAAATCTCAAGCCTCGCCACTGATTTCACTGTGCAGTTTCTTTAACACAAACGAAATACAACTTGGATTAAAAAAAGAATTCTCTCAGTACGGGTAAGATTGTCATATTATTTGGGAACAAAGGGGTATCCATGCATTTTTCTTTCTTTTTCTACGCCCAATTAAACGCGCATGTGCATGTGTTATAGAAAAGGACAGAGATAAAACAGAAAGTCCCGCCAATTGGCAACCCTGCGCTCGCTACACTGATTGTGAGCTTTCGCGTTCCATCGGGAGACACGAGCGCGTTCTAGTGGTATTTCGCGAAATTCTCGAAGCGTCACGTTCACCATAGGAATCTGCTCCGGAAAGGCGAGCAGCTCAGAGACTTGCCAACTCTGATCGTCCAGGGCAGCGCCCCTGTCTCATCCCAGCAGTGCAGCTTTGCCACACTGACTGTCGGAACAGTTTCGCTTCTTTTACTTTGAACTATCTAGGAAATTAAAGAGTTCCTGAGCACAGTCTTATAAAGGAGTTCGTTTTACTCTAACTTTGAAACATTGCTCATAACAAAGATGAACTGGAATCTAATTTAAAGGAAGGAAAATGAAAATAAATTCATAATTTTCGAATTTCGTATTGATCTCACACATAATATGAAAAGTTACAAAATGAAAATATATATTCAAAATTTTCGGATTTTTGTTGAATGAAAAAGTTATAAAATCAAACTAAAAATTCATCTAATTGCCGGATCTTGTATGTTGAATCAAAACTTGAAAACTGAAAACAAATTCATAATATTGCCGGATTTTGTATTTCATCAAAACTTAAAGAATGAAAACAAATTCATAATTACCGGATCTAGTATTTCATGAAATCTTACAAAATGATAATAAATTATTAATTGCCAGATTTTCTGTTTAATTATAAACTTACTTTACTTTCTTTCCACTAATTTTTTTTTTTTTTTTTTTTTTTTTTTTCAGTGAAGGAATTACAATGAGAGAATGTTACAGTCAGTGGCGTAGCCAAAGGGGGGGTCCAAGGGGTCTGGACTCCCCCCCCCCCCAAGACACCAAAATTTGTCCTAAAAAAAGGTAATTTTTTGCGTTTTCAGACAAATTTTACCAAATTAGTATCTTTGAATCCCCCCATGACAATTTTCGAACCCCGGACCCCCCCCCCAGAAAATTCCTGGCTACGCCACTGGTTATAGTTTATTTATACCTATTTACTTCTTTATTAATTACAGTGATTCAGACCTCTTCAATCATGAAACTGAGTAGATTTCTTTTTCGTGTTTCGTTTTTTGTTTTTTTTTTCACTTAACTAGCAACGAAATTGATTATGCTCGTTCAACCCTTTTCAATAAAACTCCCTATATTTTGTTGACTTGTCGTTGTTCCCCTTAAACCAACACGGATTATTAAAATGTAGCTTGTGACCTGTGATCTTCTACTAAATGTAACGCTGAAAGGAGAGACGGGCAAAAGAAAAATAAGATAAATCCGAGATATTTATAAAAGGAGGCGTTCCTTTTGGAATAGGAGACATCAGTCGCTCCGGTAATTGGATTTATGTGGAAAAAATGTGTGTCCCAAAGAAGATAATCCACATCGACCCTCTAAAAAAACACGAGATGTCAAGCTCTCTGAGCCCAAAATAATTAGTCGGAGAAAACGACGGTCCATCAATTATTCAGAGCAAAGGAGAAAAATATATTTAAGTCGGCGCACGAAAGCATCTGTTGAGATAAATCCGTATTTAGCCTAAAACAAAATCTCCCCGATGGAATCAAAATGTGTTCGGCTCCCTTGCGAGTTTTTATGTAAATATTGTTGGTCCCTCAGAACGTCACTTGCTACGCGAGTCTCGGAGCGCGGGTTCGGGCGCCTAGAGCTTCGGGTGTTATATTCAGGGCTGCCGTTTTGCGTAGAATCAATGCTATTTTTCAATTCACCGATGATTCCACCGGTTGAGAAAAGATTACACAGTTCAGTTCAGTGCATGACTATGATCAACTGAAATACTCGCATCTGTAATCTTTTCTCAACCGGTGGAGTCGTCGATGACTTTAAAAAACTTGCGGATATTTTAATTAATCAACGAAGTTTCCACCGATTAAGGAAAGATTATAGATCAGAGTATTTTCGTGCATTACAGGCATACACTGAACTGAACTGTGTAATCTTTTCTCAACCGGTGGAATCATCGGTGAATAGAAAAACAGCATTGATTATACGCAAAACGGCAGCCCTGGTTATATTATTTTGAACCGCAGAGCTGCCGTTCTCAGGATAATTTACACGCATTCAAATAATTTAACTCGCGGATTGTAAATTTTTGAAATTTCCCGCCAAATCGGTCAATACTGGTTTATACGACGGCGCGTTGCAACAAAATAGTAAAAAGCTGATTTCATGCTCTTCCGAGAAAAAAATGCGTCAAAATATTCGGAATAAAATGTGGGTTAGAAATCATACAGTTAGAACTAAAGTATACCATTGGCGGATCCAGGAATGCCCCCCCCCCCCATTTGATCGCATGCGTTAAACAATTTTAAAGGAAAGGACGATAGTCACGTGACTTTCAATAATCCATCCTCCTCTAACACAGGCGTTCAAAAGAGCGGAGAGACAGAAAGACAAATTCATGGATCCGACAAGGCACTAGCAGATCCAAGAAATTGTCCTTCTCTCTCTTTAATCGTAAAAACGCACGTATTAGAAAAGGATAGAAGAGGGGGTGAAAATCACGTAACTGCCCCTATCTATAATCTGTCCTTTTCTAACACACGCATTCTAATGGGAAAAGAGATAGAAGGGTAAATTTCTGGGTTCGCCAGTGCGCGACAAGGCCGCGGGCGAAGCTGAAAAATACCATTAAATAATCAAATTATTATGGTTTAAAAGTTGAAAATTGGCCAAACTGAATAGGACCGGTCCTGTTCGAACTCGAGATTTTTTTTAACAAAACAAAACAAACAAAAAAAAACCGAAATGAAATCGTGCATTAAAATTCACCGGGGCTCGGGTACATGGCCGATTAGCCCTTTATAGAGGTTAAAATAGCAGTCCTCTTCCTCAATAAGCAAAAGTGTGTGGACGGCGAAGGAGGGGGGGGATTTCGAATTAAGAGCAAAATAATAATGAAAGAAGAAAAGAGAAAAGAGAGCGCAAAAAAATAAAAATAAAAAATTGCAAAGTGCAGCGGGGTTAACCTGCGCATAGTACAAGGGAATGAATGAATGAATACCATCAGCTATTTATTAGCAGTCGAGCCGAACATTTGCACCGAACGGGGGGACTTTCGAAAGGGGTGGGGGGGGGGGGGAGAGAGAAAAAAAAAAACTTGACGTTTGAGATCACTGTCGCGTTGCGTTGAGTCGTTCCACTATGAGATCCTGAAATGATCCTGAATGAAAGAAAAGTCGGGCCGGACTCCCCGCTGTGCCCCCGAACGCGAACCTCCGACCCCCGAGCCCCAATGCTGACCCTTTCGCTGTTGCAAGGCAGGGGCGGAACTAGCTGAGGAAGTTGACACCCCCCGGATCCTTCAGCCTTCAGGACGGAGACCGAGAGGTGGGGGGTTAAGGGGAGAGGGGAAATACACCACTTCATACCGTGAAAAGTGGCTCAATGAGCCACTCTCGTTGCGCTTCTAGCCCGCGAGGCGAACGAAGGAGGGGTGGGGAGGGGGAGGCGGAACGGGAGACAAGGTGGGCGGGCAACCAACCCTGCAACCCCGGATACCTCCCGGACCCCGCGACACCGGATATACGCTATCCCTGAATTACCGTTCTCGGTATTATTCGCCTTGTTGTAAGTCAGGGGAAGGGGGATGGCGGTAGGTAGGGGAGGGGGGCTGGGAGAAAGGGAGGGGGTGAATGAAGAAACGGGAGAGGCCATAAGAAGCCTGACAAAAGTACACGCGGACTGTAGCGGGGAGAGAGATAGGGAGTGTGAGTGCGATACTTGACGATGTTTCAGACTATGAAGATCGGCCAAAAAGCACGCGGCGACCATGTCCGATTCCACTCCTTGACTCCTGTTGTTGTTGTTATTGCTTTTTGTTATTCTTGTTACTTGTTAGGAGGCATCGCGTGTCGCAACAGTCAAGAACTCTATTGTTGAGGTTCGTCCTCTTCCCCCCCCCCCCTCTTTTGGGGGTTAAGAAATTTGTACTTTGAGAAAAAAGGGGGTGGGGAGGCAAAAATGGCGCTTGCATGGGGAGTTTATAAATCCGTCGCGTATACTTTAAAGGGATTCCAGGCGAGACTTTTCCAGATTTCAATCCGATGGATAGCGCCACTGTCGTCGCTTTTGTCAAAATAGACTTTTTGACATTTTAATTTGAAAAAAAGCAAGAACGTAAAATCCAAGAACGCCAGTACAGTAATTGTACTTGAATAATGATTTTGTGGATTTTTTGAGCCCAAAACGAGAAGAATCGATAGAGAATTACAGCCGTAATATATGAAATTAATTTTTCCGCAAGCTTAGATATCGAGTACGAGTGATGTCTATATCTGGGGGGTGATCACGGAGGATCGTTTCGTTTCGTTTTCGTTATCGTTATCGTTTACGTGTAACCTTATGGGTGGCTCAACTGATCGAATCGTTTTGAGCCTCTCGTAACGATTGAAACGGTCGAAAGGAAGCGATGAGTTGGAGGCTGTCGTTTACTCGATCGTTTGAAGTAGGAAGAGGTGAGGAGGGGATCACCTGCGCGATCGAGTTGCGCAGAAGCAAGCCCATTTGATTTAATGCAAACGATAACGATAACGATACCGAAACGAAACGATCCTCCGTGATCACCCTCCTGCTTCAATCGCACTCATTGAGGCTTACGAGAAATTAGGCATTTCCTCTTAATCCCGGCTTTATTTTTGAGTGATTTAGCTTTCAGGATATCTCCCAAAAGTATGCTTTTAGGTGCTGACGTTCCTCAACTTCGTATTTTTGGCGCAAATTCATCAACTTTAGCCAAAAACCGTTGAGCAGCGCGACGTGATGTTCACGGATCAAACTCATTGACCCTGGAATCATCACACTCTGAAAAAAAAGCGATAGTCATAATATCAGATTCTAGTCATATTACCAGAATCACAACGATATGTGAATCACAGAAAGTCTAGTACTTTGACCAGAAGATGCTGGTGTTAATACCAGAATATGGTCATAGAACTAGAATTTTCTAAAAAATTTCAGGAACTATAAGGTACAAACACTAGAATTCTGGTAATTGTACTATCCCTCACATAGGTTCACTTATTGTCATGCTTCTGGTAACCTTTTTTTTCAGTGCGGTTTGTTTTCGAGTGTCTCAGCTTGGAACTTTCGAGGTATCTTCTAAAAGTATTCTCGCAGGTTTCGATGTTCCTCAAATTTGTGCTTTTAGCGTAAATTCATCAATTATAGCCAAAAACTGTTGATCAGTGCGACGTGACGTCTACGGTTCGAACTAATCAACTCTGGAATCATCTTTAATAAGGGATAAGAGTTGTTGAAGAATCTCAAAAATCCGAAAGCTGGCAACGGAGTAGAAAAGGAGTGATTCACTGATTCGATGGCGATGGCGGCGCCAAGACTGATCGGCTGTCAACAGGCAGTCAACTGATTCTGAGTGGTGAGTGGAGCCGCTAGTCAAAAACTCGACGAGATAAGAATCGAACCGAATCAATCGGGCCAGCAGCAAGGATAGGAGTGGAGTGAGGAGAAAGGAGTAAGGAGTGGGGGGGGGGGTTAAAAGAGGTATAAAGAATGGTCGTGGATCAGCAGCATCAGATGTCAGCGTCGCGTCGCGTGGCGCGATCAGCAGATCAGCACAGAGCAACGAACCATTGACAAACAGGGGATCTCAATTCGAGCACGGGCTTTTGTGATTGAGTCAATAAAATTGACGACCCCTCCCCTTGCAAATGCTGATTTTAAATGTTAATCAAACAGTTTTCTCGTCATTTTCACTCTTGCAAAATAGTCGACAGAAAAAGAAATGTGCGCAAGAAAAAGGGCATCCGATTTTCTCCCCCCCCCCCCCCCCCCCCCCGGGCAAGACCCGAAATGACGCCGCTGCTGCAAAGATTAGAGTGCTGAGGAGTTTTATATTACGGTGTAATGTTTCACTGCTTTTGCTGATCGACATCTATTACGCTTGAGTCTTTTGGGAATTATAGACATTCTTGAGGTGCGTCGTGATTTAAATTAGCAAGTTCATCGACATTTAACTCTTTCATCCCTAAACCGTTAGAAAACTTAGTTTGTTAACACATGCATGAAAACAAATTCGCAAAAACGCATCCGATGGTCGACGCCCGTTGAGCCTAAAACTCGTTAACCAATCAGAGGTTGACTACCCTCTCCCTCTTGTTTTGACTCTCTATACATACAGGGACTCTAAATATAAGGCATGGCCAAAAAATACTGGTAGAATTTATATCACGCACAGCTAATTTTGCCGTCTGCTAGCAAGTATGGAAAATTTCACCATAACATGGTAATTGCAACGTACCTTGTGATAAATTAAGGTGACATGTTGGTACAATTTACCAAAATCTTGTGAAATTTACCATACTTTCCGGAGGACTCCAAAATCAGCGATTCACACACAAAAAAAAAACAGAAAAAAACACTTTGGTAGCGCTGACAAAACCTTTGGTAGATAAATGACCCAGCAAAAGACTTTAGTTGAGCCAACCAAAGGTTCTTCACGCTTAACTAAAGAGATTTTGCTGGGTGAATAAAAAATTTGGTTGGCCCAACTACAGTCTATTGCTGGGTCATTTTTCTACCAAAGGTTTTGTCAGCGCTACCAAAGTGTTTTTTCCGTTTTTTCTGTGCAGATGATAAATTCTACCAGTCTTTTTTTTTCGTGTACGTGGTTGCTCCATGAGCAGGATTGACATTTTCACTTTTTCGTTTCGAATTCTCGTGGAACAGTCCATTTGGCAACAGTGCGCGTGAACGGAGGGCGATTTGGCACCGCAGGAATAACGTTCGAACTCTAGCGATTCTGCTTTGCTCGTGGGCACTGGGCAGGTCGGTCGGTCGGTCGATCGGCTGGTTGGTTGTAAGCTGACCGCGTTGTGCTCTGACTGCACTGAGACTGAGGGCTCTCGGTCTCTGATCAGTGATCAGCGGGGCAGGCCATGCACTGTGCAGCTGTGATGGGTACAGAATTCTTGAATCCACCGGGATAATTACACCGGTGAAACAAAGACTACAAAACTCTCCGTTGTAACACAGCTATAAAACACTGAGAAGCGTTGCTGCGAGTAATCTTTTCTGCACCGGTTTTAAAACCAATCGCAATAGCGCTACGCTTCGGTGAATCCGTGGAACTCTTTATACCACAAGCACCACCGATGACACAACTGGGTCGACGAACGATCATCTCAATGAGACTCGAGACGCGATGCGAAAAGAAAGATCAACCAGCCTGCCTGCCTGCCTTGCACCGCACACACCGCGGTCGCCGGCGAGCCCCCCCCCCCCCCCCAACCCCGCGGGGGACACATCTCGATGGACCCGGTCCTGTGTAGCCACCAGAGCCACGACGATCTCTGGATTGCGCCTCAGTGCAGGTTCAATGGAGACGAGAAAAATTGATCGGGATTGGATCAGTGGCGTAGCGTTCAATTTGGCAACATTGCAGTTCGTCCATTTAAACCCATGAAAAAGATCGAACTATTGGGTGCTCGGTGAACACCTTCGCATTCGACCTTTTACAAGGATGTAAATGTGCAAAATACAACGTTGCCACACTACACGCCACGCTACTGGACCGGACAAGAAGTACCGGCAATGCTGAGAAAATTATTACTTTTGTTCCGTATTCTCCAGATTTTGGCGTGGAATTCTTCTCACTTTATCGTTTTTAAAATGGAGAAGTTGCAAGGGTCCGGAATTTTGTGCTTTTTCATAAAGAAACTGACATTCCTTGATGAACCGAGAACAATGGTGCCTTTGGTTTTCTCATGAGTCCGTCCCGGTTTTGGAGATACACACATGTAAAGTTGTAAAAAAATCGTCTGCGTATATAATGACGTCACTGCGCGGAATTCCCATTTAAAACCATGTATTTTGGGCCAAAATCTCATCTCCGGAACAATAGGACTTAATTAAAAACCAAAGGCATCTACGTTCTCAGCTCATCAAGAACATTTTAATTTTCTTTATAAAAAAACAAAAAAATTCAGACCCTTGCTACTGGCCCATTTCCTGCGTCACCAAAAAGTCAAAGAGTTATTCCAAGGTAGCCGATCGCTCGGGTGGGAATCATCATGTCATAAGGTATGATTTAACGCGAAAAAAGTGGATATTTCCATCCGCTAGATCATGGACGCCCGCAGCAAAAATGCCAGAGAAGGGGGGGGTTGTTGAATGTTGAATGACAGGTCTGGGGCGTCCCCTACCTCTCCTGACCATAAGAAAATAATAAATTAAAATAAAATAAATCTCCGAATAATGGAACAATTTTCAGCTATATTAGATGCATCAATCAATAAAAATAATGCTGACCTTAATTAATTTGTGGGTCAAAAAATCCACTTAAACTGGAGTACACCATGCAGCGCAAAGTCTCCATATAAGACGAAATTTTAGAAAGTGACTGGTGGGATTGAAAAATCCCCAACCTTCGCCTGGAATCACCTTGGAGTACATATTATCTCCATTCTCCACTTTCCAGATTCATCGACATTGCTGCTCTCCAAAATCGAGTACGTTCGCCTCGTTTGTCGTTTGGTTATAAATCTGACAACGCTATTGGTCGATTACTAAACACTGCGTCTCACCTCTAAGGTGGTGGTAGCGCGGCGGTGGCCAATCTTGATACTCACCCAACTAGTTCCGTTTTCGTTGCTCTCGTTCATTGTGTGTATAAATATATAAATACTGTATATACAATATACATATATATACAGTATACATATGTATACAATAAACACAGCTACCGGCGCGGCGCGACTCGCGAGATTGGCGCATTGGAGCACCAAAGCAGCGAGCATTCAAGGCACCACCTTCGATGGGTAGAAAACAATGGTAAGAGGTGACTCCTGCGCCAGCCACCGCACACGTCCAATAACCCATAGCGCTACCCATACTACTGCCGCGGCCGCGCACGCCGGTCGCTTATCGAAGTAGATAACAAAAGGATATGCAAGAGCCCATAACACGGCATAAAACATACGGGGAGTAGCGGAAGGGGGCGGGGACGGGAGGGGAATTTGCGGGAACTTGGACTTGCGGGGACCTGAACCGCTGGAAATGACCCTGCCAAGTAGGGCAGAAAACTGACAATGGCAAAAAGTTGTGAATAATAACCGGGTCACCAACTCACCACTCCCAAGGATACGACCAACGACACTACTCCAGTTTTTTTTTCGTTTCTCGAAAGTCTAAGGAGATGGAGAGAGACGCGCTAGTAAGCAATTTCGATAGGAATTTTCGGGCTGGTAGGATTTTTAATTCGATCAATACTTCGAGATGGGACAAGTCTGCAAAAGCAGGGAGTCTAGCAAAGTTCAATTTAGTTGATTAGTTTTGTTTGGGAGATCAACTGAGGTAGAGTTGCGAAACATCGTATGCGAGCTGCAATGTCACAACGCCAAACTCCCATTAAAAACAGGGTATTTTCGGCCAAAATATTACCTAAGGGAGACACCCGATGGGGTGGTCTGAAGTAAAAAGTGAAAAGACCTTTAATGTTGATAATTGTAAGCTCTGTGAATTCGCACTGATTTTGAGATATTCTTTCTCTAAGCCGCATAGTTTTGGAGTTATTTTGACAACAAAAAACAAAAACAAAGGAAAAACAAACAAAAAACTGATTTTGAGGCCCTTTTAGCCCCTTCCTGATAAAAAAAAAAGTCATGCCATAAGGTATGCTTCAGAACTTATCACTGGTGGTTTAAATACTCATCAAAAGGAACCGCTTTATCATTATCCAACTACCTTGGAATTTTCCCCGCTAGTTTTCCGATCATTCCTAGACTACATATCTAGACTTTCCCGACAATTAACAGACCGAAATGTCTCTATGGCTTCTTTATCCCCCGTACTTTTCTCTGATCGTGCAGGATCGTGACGTCATATACTAAAACAGTCCATTAAAAAATAATGATCGATAGGAAATGTGCTGATAATATGTGATGTCTTCGACTCATCGATATTACAATAAGACCATCTTTTCATCACGGAGGGGTCGCGCGCAAAGAGACAAAAGCTGAAGGGTGGTAGGGGGAGGGGGGAAAGGGAGACGGCACCTCAAGAAGACGACGATGCGATGTGATGAAGGGTTCAGATTCGCAGTGGCGGCGGCGAGTTTTTGAAACTGGAATAGAGGGAGTGCTACGGCTAATCGCTCGGTTGCACCCTTCCTTTTCCTCCTCCCCCCCTAACCCACCCCCCTGCTGCTGTAAATGGGGGCGTTTAATGTTTAAATCCTTTGACTATGCTTAGGTTACGTTCGTCTGTCCGTCTCATCACAAATGAATAGCTCCCCACTCATCGCCGAAAATTACTTGGGCACGGAGCACGGAATTGTGGGAAAATTACCCCCTCCCCCCTGCCCAGTCCCCCCTGCCCCCTCCCCCGGCATCTCCACCCCTTCCTTTCCAATCTACTACAAACACTTTTTTTAAGGCCATCCGTTCGATCAATCGATCCGTACCGAGCGTAACTTTGAACCTATCATTACGATATGATTCTGAATTCAATCTGAAAATAAATGCACCGCACCGTCACCGCACAGTGAAACGAGTCAATGAGAATTGTCGAACATGGAATAAATTACTCAAAACCAAAATTTGAAAGTTTTTACGGTCACAAAACAAACTATGATGGGTGATTCTTACAGTAAATTTTACAAGAAAACCAATTAAACTACTTTCAAACTTCTACGTTGCGTATTAACAAAGATTTAAGCATTTTAAAATCGCCACGTCCATGTCCGGTTTTTTCCATTGACTCGCTCCTTTGTGCGCCGCCGCGCCGCTCCGGAGGAACATAAAAGGAAAAGAAAAAAATACATCACAAAAAACCAGGTAATTTTAGTCTGCATCACAGCGCGGTCGAGTTTTGAACGAAAATAATCGATATATTATACACTGCGCGCGCAGCCTGATTAATTGGGGCCGAGTGCCGCGGACTTATAATAGTGGAACGAGAGACGGGATCGAGTGAAGACCAAATCATCCCGGTCTATACCTTTATTCCAGGCTTTTTAATAATAATTGCCTGGAATCATATCGAGGTCATTACTCATTCCTGTCCTAATGTGGCGATACTGACATGGCTATTACGTGCGTTGGAAATCGGATACCTGAAAGTTCCTGTCGTAGAATTTTCACGGTGTCTACTTTTTCCAAGTTTTCTCATGGTCTCCTACGGACTTTTCTTCCGCTTGCTTTGGGCGAATTTCATTATGAGGTTCGGGCGAAGATTAGAGGTTTTTTTTGTGGATTTATTTGGATTTATTCTTCTGTATATTGGAGAATCTACAGCCACCTATAGACATATTGAAAGAAACAGGGTTTTTATGACATCCGCAATCCGCATGTCCTTCCGAGATGACTAGATTCAAGATCGTCAAATCTTGTCACCTCGGCCGGGATTCGAACCCGGGACCTCTGGGTTAGTGGCCAGTTGCGCTGACCACCAGACCACGGAGGCCGACTAGATTTAGAGGTTCGGAACTTTTCGGGGGACACCGAATTTGATCAGTCTACAAAAAATCTCAATAAAAGTCAAATCTCGAAGTGCGTGCATGAAAGGGTTAATGGCAGTGGCGTTACGTGCCATCTGGCAACAATGCAAGTGCATTTTAACCATTTAAACTCATAAATATATCGAATTTTCCTTGTGCACTGTGCACCCCCTGAATTCGATATTTTACATGAGTATAATGGATAGATTACATTGTTGCCAAATTGCACGCGACGCCACTGGTTAATGGTCCATTATGAGAAAAAGTGTGACTATTTTTAGCAAGTTCTTAGGGCAAGCAATTATGATTTCGGAGTCTAATCGTTTAGATCTCCGACTAATTTCATTTTGAACGAGCAATAAGGTAGCCCGAAGAGTTATATAAAACTGATTCTTTCGGCAACCTTGAAAGGTGCACGCGCATATTTTTACAGGTGATTGACGCACTCCTTAGGTTCGCGGTACGATGTTGGAAAGAGTGGGTAGGGGGGGTGTCTAAGAATGAGTATCCCAGGGAGATGCGAGTATTATTTACATTAGAACCGAAGGAAACAAATTTGCGATTCGTGGGCCGATGGATTCGACCGCGACAGCGCACAGGAAGTCGCTGTGAGGAATTTCCCGGACATCATTTCACTGACATGAATCAAGCAGTAGCGTGCAATGTGGCAACGTTGTGTTATGTACATTTAAACGCATTACAAATATTGAACTGTTGCGGGTGTTCGGTGAACACCTTCGCATTCGATCTTTTACACGGGCTTAAATGGACACAATACAACGTTGCCACATTGCACGCAACGCCACTGAAATCAAGATAACGAACAATGGGGCTCTAACAAACTTTTGCTATAGCAAATGAATAGTTGAATCTGACCAAAAAACCAGCGAAAATCATGAAAATCACTCTGAATAAGTCTAAAATTTACACTGAAAAAAAAAAACAATTCCTAAATTCTAAAGTGATAGTACTAGGAGCACATCAACGATATGTGAACCACGGAAAATCCAGTGCTTTGACCAGAAAATTCTGGTGTTGATACCAAATACGTTAATAGAACTAGAATTTCCCGAACATTTTCAAGAACTATCGTGCAAACACTAAAATTCTGGTAATCGTACCATCCCTTACATTGGGTCAGATATCGTCATGCTTCTGGTAATCTTTTTTTTTCCCAGTGTAATAATAAACTCAGTAAACGGCTGTGACGGCAAGATCGCGAAGGTGTAGCTTCGCAGGTACCATGAGAGATTCCTGTCTAATTTGTCACTTCCTCAAGATGAAAACACAGAGACATATCTCTAATTAGATAGGAATCTCCCATGATACCTACGAAGCTCCGCCATTAAGCCCGATTCTGAAAGTGAATTTTGTGATTTTTTTCAAGTGTACTCATCGTCATATTCACAGGTTTTTATGCAAGAATCAACTCTTCAATAACCTGTGGGAAAAGTTTGCGAGAGCCCTATCAATAAAATTGTGTTGTCCTTTTTTTTCTCTTCCTTTGAAAAGTTTGGTTGTTTGTTGGTTTTCGATAGTAACATTAATGACACCCCCCCCCCCCCATTATAAAAAAATTGGTTTGATTGTTGGTTTTAGATTTTGAAACGAGTCAGAAAATGTTATCGACTCTATCGCGTTTCCGCGAGAGAAAATCGAACTGTCCGGAAAAATCCACACTTCCATCTACTGTGGAGCGCGTACATTGGCGGCGGCGGCTGATGATGGCGGGGCCCACCGGACTCCGGAGCCACACTCAATATAGAAGAGAGTAGCGGAGGGGCTAAGGGCCTTCGTCCTCAACCTCATCCGAGCTCCAAAGGCCGAGGGGGGGGGAGGAGGGCTACGGCAGAGGGGGTTAAACGACTGGCCGGGGCCGTAATTATACCTCCAGCAAGCTCGAGGCTCATCAGCAAATTGCGTGTTTTCTGTGGCCCCAGACCCCCCCTCCCCATCCTCCCCAATGCCCCACCGTTCCTTGAAAGAGAGGGATTCGCGCCCTTCGGCTACTTCACAAAATGATTGTCAATTGTTTCACTCATATTACTTTTTATATACTTTTTTTTCTTCTTTTTAATCCCCTTTACGACGATGAGAAACGCACAAGGGGGAGAGAGAGGGAGTGAGAGAGGAGAGAGTAAGTGGGGTTGAATGGGGGGGGGGGAGTTCTAGTGGAGGGAGGGAGGGAGGTAGGTAGTGAGGCCAACGTTTAGCTTGATTTTATGGCTGATTTATACGATGATCGTTGTCCGTCGCCATCTCGACCGATGCCGCTTCGGCCTTCTACGCTGACCTAGCTTCTTTACGGAGTTCGGGCCGTGCACAAGCTTCGTATGGTTATTAGTGTGTGCATGGCGCTGTGTTGTGCTAAGGGCCAACAACGTGTACTGCGGATTGCCGAATGCGCGTGGCCGCATCATGGCTGGAGTCCCTTGAAATCACCGAGGTATAGCAAATAGAGAGCATGCTTGGGTAAATGAGGGTGGTAATCGATTACCGAGTAATCGTAAACGTCACTTTTTCAGATGACAATTTCATAATAATCAGGGCTGAATGTTTACATTTTTGAGAATGAGTGAGTGAAGTAAACAAAAAATTTTAATTTAAAATATGATACCTTTCTCAAGATGAGTCAGAACACAGTTGATTTGTGAAATTTTGAACAAATTCTCACCTGCAACAGAAAAAAATAAATGTATTAGAATTTAGCAGAGGAACACTGGAACGGAAAATTGAAATATAGGTAATTCGAGTCCTGTCACGCCTATGACGACCTGCGGTAACGTTCCACCGAATCAAACAATTAGTCATTAAATATGAAGGATCTTCCGAATCCCTATAGTGTTTCCTTGTCTGACTTATTCCAGATATAAATGAACGAAGACAGAGAAAGTGAATTTCAAGTTACGCCACCGCGCACAGGCGGATACAGTAATCCGTCGGTCTCTTTCTCTATATACATTCGAACACATGCGTTAGAAAAGGACGGAAATCACGTGAAAAAAACAAAAAAAATCACGTGATGGCCCCCTCTGCTATCTTATTCTAACATAGGTGTGCAAATGGCCGGAGAGAGAGAGAGAGAGAGGGAGAGAGAGAGAGAGAGAGAGAGAGAGAGAGAGAGAGAGAGAGAGAGAGAGAGAGAGAGAGAGAAATTCCAGTATCCGCCCTTGCGCCACTGTTGAACGCTGTCTTCTCTATTCCGAAATCATCTCAGCCCGAATTTCTGGCGCCCGCCTGGCCTCGTTCTGCGCCACTGTTTACATTACACGAGGCTGAAAGCTTCTCCAGAAAACAGGCGGGAGCATTGATATAAGTCTTGTTCTCGGAAGCGTTTATATGCTTTATTATACGAAAGGCTGCGCGGGTGCAGAGATGGAGGGCTGGAGGGGAGTCAAGGGCGCGAACAAGAGCAACGAGTAGCGGATGGGAAACGGAGGGACACACCCGGAATAATTAGGTTACAGATGTGTTTTCGGGATTCCGTTGTAAAAGCGGACGCCTCTCATAATTTTTCCCGAAATCCTGGTGGCAGTCATCACATCACATGCATATGCGAGACGACGCCCTCAAAAGCTCGCACGCTCATTTTCCCTGAGACACGAATAAGAGCGAAAGAGGAGGAGCGGTTGGATGGTGATGGGGGGAGAGGGGGGGGGGTTGACGGGGGATTGAAATGATCCCCACTGGAGTCCCTATGGGCGTCTATACCTATATATTTATGTGCATCGATCCTTGCTCGTTAACCCAGTTTTAAGTTGTAACCGAATTAATGTGAGAGAGGGTGGAGTTGGAATTTGGATACTGTGTGAAGGGCCTCGTTTTACTGTTCGCTTTTCGGTTCGGAAGTTGCCGAAGAAAATTAAGAGGAAACTCGACTTCGTTCCGAGGCACTGCCATAAACCCAATAAGTCGCACTTGTTTTCCAAAGCTGAGTCTCTCAAACAACCTAATTGAGGCAAGAATTCAAATCTTACTACGAAATCTAATGTTTGTGCCTTGCTAACTCAACACCCAATGCGCGTTCAAACGACGCGGCTCCAGCTGCGGCAAAGGCGTAACGAATGTTTCGGACTCGTGCCGCATGGACATTGGACATCGCTTGACGAGCAGCGCTGAGCCGAACTTTGTTTGGCATAAATTGTACTCTCGACTATAGATACTTTGTTATAGATCCACTGTTTGTATAGAGAGTAAAAACAAGAATTTAGGTTACCTCCGATTGGTCATGAGCATCAGGCTCTACGGGCGCCGCCATCGGCGCCATTGGATGCGTTTCTGCTCATTGGTTTACATACATTTGTTTACAGATGAAGGTTTCCAACGGTATTTTACGGATACAAAGATAATGGTGCAGGGTGCTGTTGCAAACTTTTGCGACAGGCTCGTTAATAGTTGATGAAGGGGTAAAACCCTATAGAAACGACAATACGCGCAATAAAAAATCACGAAATCCACTCCCAAACTCATCAAATGCGTTCCAAACGCGAGAACATAATGGCGGTGATTACCGCCTTTTTACATTGTGTTTCCCTATCTTAATAAGCACCATCCTCACGAGGTGTTCTCGCGGCACCATACACAAAAAGGAGAAGAACCATATACAATTGCCGTAAGATTTAAATGAGGTGGTACATGGTAATCATTCGATATTTTTGGGTTAGAATCCACAAGAATAAATGCTCCATATTTCTGTGACAAAAAAGTGCAAAGACCTACTGGTAAGTTTGAGAACGTAGTGCTCATTTATAACGGCTCACGTTTCGAATTTAAGGAAAAGCTCTTTGTTATAGGGAGCTTTAACATATAGTGCAAGCGAGCGGAACATTTTGGCATCTACGCACGAACAAAGCAGACACTTCGCATGCTCACAGCTCATGGTGCTTGTATGAAGTTCTTGCATTTCGTGCTGGCTCATGCACGATACTCACAGCCACACACACACACGTGCTCCACTCGGGGATGTTTATGAGGGAGATACCTTCCCCCTCCCGCTTTCCTTATCCTTCTCTCCAACCCTCCTCTTTTCCACTTGTGCGAGTTGTTTGTGAAAGTTTTTGAAAGAAAACTCGAACTATCTCCGGCAGGCTGCTTTCGCATCCCCCACCCAAAAACCCCTTCTCGTCCAGCCTAGCCTGTCACAACTTGTGCGTGAACGGACACGGGCGGGGGTGAGTGAGGTGCGCGTGCGTAAACAGTGTGTCCCAGAAGTCCTTTCGTAATCGTGAATATCTTACGAACAGCAAAGAGGTTGATCCAGCTCCCATAAGGAATGGGCTATCGGCAAAAAAATTTCATATTTTCAGAGTCGATAGAACTTGTCAAGACGCGTTCAACGATGGTCAGTTTTTTAATTTTGGTCAACTGGTAAGGGGGGGAGGGGGTCCAAAGTCAAAACCTTCAAAGTCCCATAACTTTCGCCCAAATCAATATTTTCACTTGTACTTTGCGCCAAAAGATTTGTTTTAAAAAGAGCTTTTGATTGATGTGTATGAAAATTAAATTATACAAATTTTAAACCAATTTTTTTCAATTTTTACAATTTTTCCAACTTAAAATGTTTGGTTTTTTGAGCCTGAAAAATACGCGCAACGGGTTGAGGAGAATAAAAAACTATGGAAATAAAAGTCAAAGCTATGCTCTTTTGAATGGTTTAAACCGCGATCCGGGGAAATGCTCCGTTCAAAAGTTATAAGCGCCTAAAGTTGCGCACCTCCGAAATCACGGTGCGTTCAGTGCATGTTTTCAATGGCGCGTACCGATCTCGGGTGAGCGAGGGTGACGCGCGCCATTGAAAACATGCACTGAACGCACCGTGATTTCGGAGGTGCGCAACTTTAGGCGCTTATAACTTTTGAACGGAGCATTTCCCCGGATCGCGGTTTAAACCATTCAAAAGAGCATAGCTTTGACTTTTATTTCCATAGTTTTTTATTCTCCTCAACCCGTTGCGCGTATTTTTCAGGCTCAAAAAACCAAACATTTTAAGTTGGAAAAATTGTAAAAATTGAAAAAAATTGGTTTAAAATTTGTATAATTTAATTTTCATACACATCAATCAAAAGCTCTTTTTAAAACAAATCTTTTGGCGCAAAGTACAAGTGAAAATATTGATTTGGGCGAAAGTTATGGGACTTTGAAGGTTTTGACTTTGGACCCCCTCCCCCCCCTTACCAGTTGACCAAAATTAAAAAACTGACCATCGTTGAACGCGTCTTGACGAGTTCTATCGACTCTGAAAATATGAAATTTTTTTGCCGATAGCCCATTCCTTATGGGAGCTGGATCAACCTCTTTGGAAAATGTTCAGTTAGGTAAACAAAATGAAAATGAAAAACTTTCTTGGCTACTATACCGGGAAAAATAGTCCACACAGATCCATAAGGTTCGTAACCAATTCCCGATACAGAGTATGGATATGTATGAATATTGTACGGGTATACGACTATACGTGTTCATATCCTTACAAATCCATGCACATTTGTATGCATCCAAAAATAGTCCATTCAGATCCATAAGGTTCGTAACCAATTCCCGATACAGAATATGGATATCGTATACGTGTTGATATCCTTACAAATCCATATACATATCCATATGGATCCATACAAATCCATACCCTGTGTAGGGAATTGCTTATGGATCTTACGGACCTGTATAGACCATTTTTGCCTGGGTATACTGTGTTCGGAATAAGAAGTCTGATGGGAAGTCAGATAAAAACGCACTATATTGGAACGCAGGTTAGGTTAGGTTCGTATTCTCTTATCGTCGAGTATCGGCAGCTGAGCTCGTTTCGGAGACCGGCCGGGGGCGGGGGGGCCTTTTTCACATCCTTTTCTTGAGACAGATAATACCAATTTCGAACGATTTCGAATGAGTTTTTTTCTAATGATTAGTCACAAATGCTTCACGAATACTTTGGGCAGAGCATGGATTTCTAGCCAATTTCACCATCTTTTAGGGGATAATATTGCTTTGAAAAAAGAAAAAGAAAAAAAAAAAATCCAAAACCAAAATCAGAGAAAAAATGAAAGGTACGAGTCTCCACCCTCTTCCAGCAAATTAAAAGTTGGAAAAGTTAAAATTTTTGTTTTAAAATACGACAAACAATTCGAAGTTTCTGAAAAATTGTGAAAGTGTGACGCCACCCTGGTACAAAATAATGTTCCATGACCAATTTTACAAGGAAATTGATTAATTGATGCAATTTCCATGGGAACCAAGTATTTTTCCATGGAAACTACACCGATTTCCATGGAAATATGCGTGCGGTTTCCTTGGAAAAATACTCGGTTTCCATGGAAATTTGGTCATGGAACATTTTTACCAGGGCAAAATAATGTCTGAACAACATCTTTGTCACGTGATGTATATACTTTGCATACACTGTAGGTACGCAATACCATTCCATAAAGAACTTCTGAGACATACAGTGGGTAGGTATATACAAAATACACACATAAATACACGCACGTATAAATAGGCTGGAGAGTGCCATCTTAGTCTCCCTCGCAAGGCGCGGCGCGGCGCGGTGCTCTTCCTCGAACGACCCCTCTTTTTGCACAACCCTTTCGATTTAGTGCAGTGAGTGCGGAGTTAATTTTGTGAAGTTAGCTCTTTTGTCTCTCCCTCCTTCCACCCCTTTTTCCACCCCCTCCCCTCTCCCTCTCCCTCTCCCCCCCTCCCCCTCCCTTCCTGCCGTGCTCATTTCCACGCTCATTGACGATCGCGACCATCACGCACTTACCATATAGGGGATGTTCGGTGTTGTGTTCCCGTTCGAAAGCTCTGCAGTGTTGCCATCTGGGGCTAATCAAAAATTATTTACGGTGTATGCCACGACATCCCGTCGCCGAGACTAAGGAGGGGGGAGGGGGCAGGGAACCAGCGATACAGAAGCCGCAAGCAATGGTGTCCTATCCTATCCACAGTTAAGGTGACTCCTGGCGAAACTTTTCCAGATTTCAATCCGATGGATACCGCCACTGGTCGCTTTTGAGAACATTCGTGTTTTTGGCATTTTAAATTGAAAACAAAGAACTCACTCAAAATCCAAGAAATTTTTTCATGGATTTTTTTAGGCTAAAACGAGCGAAACTGCGATTGAGATTTAAAGCCGTAATTTAGGAAATTCATTTCGCCATAAGCTTGCGAGTGATAGTAAGTCTACATGCTTCACTCGCACTCATTGAGGCTTATGGGAATTTTCGTATTTCATAATTTCCGGCTTTATTTTTGAGTATTTCACCTTCAAACTTTCAGGGCATCTTCCTAAAGTATGCTCGCAGGTGCTGACATTCCTAAAATTTGTACTTTGGGCGAAAATTCGTAAATACGGTAAAGACATTTTGTGTTTAAGATAGTAATGGCTATGATTTAAAGAATTTGAAAAAGTTTTTGATGTTTTGAGATTCTGAAAGGCTGAATTTAAAGAAGAAAAAAAACATACCGTAAAGGATTAATTCTTATATCCAGTCTATACTTCTTTTAAATCAATATTGGTAATCACAATTACTCCTATAATTTTCTGCCAGTTCAAACTATTCGTCGGTGCTGAAACTTCGAATTTTGCAACGAAAAATAAACCTTTAGGCGTGGAGTCACTGCTATAGCTTTAAATAAACTTACTCACGACCAGTGCAGTTCTTGTTCTCTGGCAGACCCCCTCCCCCTTTCATACTGCCACCTATTCGCTCGATTAGTCAGCGAATAAGACGGAGGGGGGAGGGGGGAGTACCACCACTACCACACACCGCATTGCATTGCGCTAGGCTCCCGATTGTTAAAGGCAAATCCCGGCATGAATCGCGAGGACTGCATGTCATCTGATGAGGGTTAATGGCACCCATTTACGGTAGGCGAGGGGGCAATAATGGCCTAGAGCAAGCAACAACCCCTCCTCTGCTTCCCCCCGCCCCCACCCTCACCACCACCCTGATCCTACCGTTCTGCGGACGCGACGCGACGCACCTTCAAACTGCCCCCTCGCTCGGTCTATCGCGGGCAGATGCGATGAGCATTGCGTTGAAACGCGTCGCGAGTCAACGCCGCCATTGTTGAGCAAAGCGTCGCTGACGTCGCACAGTGGAGCGAGTCAATGGGAGGGGTCGAACATAGAATACATTACAAAAAATAAACTGTAGGGAATACTCCAGTACCCCACGAACACTTTCTCACATCAAAAGAATTATTCTGGGGGACCCTCCCCCCCGGACACCTCTTTATTACTCTGGGGGAGACCCCCAGACCCCCCATTATTACTCTGGGGGAGACCCCCAGACCCCCCATTATTACTCTGGGGGAGACCCCCAGACCCCCCATTAATAATCTGGGGGAAACCCCCAGACCCCTCTACAATATTCTGGGGGAGATCCCCTGACCCCCTATAATATTCCTGGGGAGATCCCCAGACTCCCTATAATATTCCGGGGGAGACCCTCAGACCCCCATTGACCCATATATGCCCAGAAGTATCTAAAAAAAAACTGTGTTTTTCTATAAAAACACAATTTAAAAACTGAAAATACGAAAAAATTAAAAAATAAGAAATTTCCTAGGGCATCTAAATTTTAGGAGCTAAGAAACTCTCAAAGTATGGTTTTTGAATAAAATATAATTGGTCCAAATTGACTGAAACTTGGTCCAAAAATAACACAACAAGTGGATTGTTAACGACCCACTGGGAATATATGGGTTTTAAGGAGTTTATTCTACAGTAGGCTGGTTGCAGAATGTTTTTCCAAATTTTCATCAAAATTCGAACAGCTATATATGTTTGAAACATTCCAAATATGGAGAAAATAGGGCTTGCTTTACAACCTCCCCTAAAAGTCGCCACATACAATGTCTGCACGGGAAAAAAAAGATTACCAAAAGCATGACCAATATGAGAACCTATGTAAAGGTATAGTACAATTACCAGTATACTCTAATGCTTGTTTAAAGTTCTTGATTTTTTTTTTTTTTTTTTTTTTTTAAAGGGAAAATTTTAGTTCCATGACCATATTCTGATGGTATTAACACCATAACTTTCTGGTCAAAGTACTAGACTTTCCGTCGTTAACACATCGTCGTACTTCTGGTAATATGACTAGAATCTGGTATTATCACAAGCGAATTTTTTTTTTTTTTCAGAGCGCCACGCCATGTCTGCGGCCTCTCCAAATGACTCATTCCACTGTGCGTCGCCCCCCTCCTCGCACCCCTCTTCTACCCTCCACTCCCACAATTACTTGTAAAACGGGGCAGGGGAAGGGGAGAGATTCCTGTGGATCTGAATACCTCATAAATACGCGGATTTCGTACAAATGGAGAGAGGAGAATGGGATCATTTTCCGGCCGACGGAGCTCGGATTTTTCGATTCGAAAGCACGCGCGTCAGCGTCGCATGCGGCCGAAAGGGAACCGCACCCTTCAGCCATCTCCCTGCGACATAACGCCGAGCAGAAGCAGAGAGAAAGAGAGAGAGAGCGAGAGGGAGAGAGAGAGAGAGAGAGAGAGAGAGAGAGAGAGAGAGAGAGAGAGAGAGAGAGAGAGAGAGAGAGAGAGAGAGAGAGAGAGAGAGAGAGAGAGAGAGAGAGATCGGCGCGGCGAATGCGCGATGTATGGCCGGGAATTAATGATGAATTAAAAAGTCACGGAATTGACTTCCAACGATTTAACCAGTAATTATTGTAATGAGCTCGGCAAAATGTGGCAAACTTGTGACTCTTTGAAGGAAGATCGTGATCAAGCATTTGAATTCTTTTAAATTGACATTGTCGTTCCTCTCGTCGTCGATGGACGAAGGGTACGAAGAATGATTGGGTCTTCGAAGGTGAATCTTCCACGATTAGTGACGAGTTCTGTCACCAGAGCGCAGCGCAACGGTTTGATTAATGCAACGAGCTTTAGCGATAGAGAGGACGTGATATTCAAACGTAAATGAGGCAGCCATGCAGTGGCGTCGCGTGCAATTTGGCAACAATGTATTCTACCCATTTAAACTCACGTAAAAGATCGAATTCAGGGGGTGCACAGTGCACAAAGAAAATTCGATATATTTAATGAGTTTAAATGGAGCAGTTGCATTGTTGCCAGATGGCACGCGACGCCACTGCAGCCATGGTGGAAATCTCTTATGGATATTTTACAAAGGGCTTTGGTTTGTTTGCCTCGTGTTTTTTAAGCTGAAAAAAAAAAAACGTTTAGCAGAGAAGTTGCTTTTAACAGTCCTTCCTCAGAGGGACATCTTTCGTTTTTTCAAAATTTTGTATTTTAAGCAAGTTGTGGAAGATGACAGGTTTCCATTAAAATCAATGGGTTAAATGGGTAAACATAGGGAAAAATACGGGTAAAATGGGGTTAAATGGGTAAACATAGGGAAAAATTGGAATATTTTAAATATAGCTGTTTTAAGTTTTGATTAAAATTTGCAAAAGCATTCTGCAACCAGTCTACCGTAAAATTAACCCCTTAAGGAGGTCTGGGAAAGGTCTCCCTCAGAATATTAAAGGGGGATCTAGGGGTCTCCCCCAGAGTAAAAAAGGGGGTCTGGGCCATGAGGGTCTCCTCCAGAGTGATGAAGGGAGTATGGGGGTCTCCCTTAGAGTAATGAAGGGGGTCGACCGTCGGGGTCCCCTCAGACTCAGTTTGTTGCGAGAAAGTGTTCATGCCCTGGTAAAAAAAAACCTCAGGACCTCAGAGATGTCTGAGGGTAATTGGAACAAGAGGTCCTGAGGGCACCCACAGGATTTCTGAGGGTACCCTCAGGAATTTCTGTGGGCACCCACAGGAATTTTTGAGGGCACCCTCAGGAATTTCTGAGGGCACCCACAGAAATCTTGAGGTCGCCCTCAAGATTTCTGAGGGTGCCCTCAGGACCTCATGTTCCAATTACCCTCAGACTTCTGAGGTGTTGAGGTCCTGAGGAAATGGCCATCAATTATTTCTGTGTAACTAAAAAACTAAATTTAGGAAAGCCTAGTCGAGTTTTCTGTGGAAATTCTTGTTCCTATCACGAAGGCTATGTACTTTACACCTTTTGTCAAGCCGGAGAAATTGGAGTCCGCATAGAAACTTTGCCAGTGGTGGGGTTCGAACCCACGACCTCCCGACTACTGATCCAGCATTTTACCACTAGGCTACTCTGCCCGCGATGACAGATAGGCGAGAATTTCTCAATATAATAATATTGCGGGTGCCCTCAGGATTCTCTGAGGGCGCCCTCAGAAACTTTTGAGGGCATTCCCTCAAGATTTCTGAGGATGCCCTTGGAGCCCTTACTTTCAAGTTACGCTCAGACTTTTTTGAGGGCCTAGATATTTTTTTTGCAGCTAAGGTTTTTATAATGGGACTTAGAAAAATTTAGTTTGTTGTAGATAATTTAATTTGTTTTAACCTTCTAATGAGTAAGGGCCCTGACTTTAGTACATGAATTACTTGTTCAGTGCAATAACATTAACCTCAAAAATTATTTATTAGATTTTTAACAGCTATAGGTTTCAATTGATTTAAAAAGAAAATAATTATAATAATATGTATGTATATCTAATAATATGAGAATTTCTCGCTCAATGCATTGGTTTAATCAGGAATTTATTAGATCTTGGACTTTTAACCCTCTTTGTGCCAAAATGGATCCAGCCGATGAAAAAATTATTTTTTGGTGTTTTTCTGACCTATAGGCCCTAAAGAACATGCTCAAGCAAAAACATTGAAAAAAACTCATAGATATTTTTTTTTTTATTATTATTAATTACTTAACCAGTGGTGGCTTTGTGCCATGTGTGGCAAAAATGTTTCACCTCCATTTGAATACATGGTAAGCAATCGATTGTTTTTCATGGAATCATATGATATGGGATAATAACAATGTTGCCGAAATGCACGAGTTACTGTATTGAAAATAACCTCCAAAACATTTAAGATTCGAAAAGTCTGAGTGCGAGTTTGTTGTCCTGTAAAAATGTTATTCCGGTCAGGGGCGCCATTTCAGATTTTCCTTGGGGGGGGGGGGGGGGGGGAGGCCTTCCAAAAATTTGGATGTCCTTTTTTTTTTTTTGCCGTGCATCTTCAAAAAAAATCTTTGACTTGATTTTTCGGTCACATTGAAAATTCTTTGGGGGGGGGGGCAATTGCCCCCCTGCCATCCCCCAAATGGCGCCACTGGATCCGGTCTTCTTCAAAATGATTGAAGCTCACCCTCGAAGATTTCTGATCAGAATTTCTAAAGTTGTAAGGGCCCCTCAAAAGATTCGGGCTCCTCTGTGGGCGCCCTCAAGCGTTCTGCGGTCACCCTCAAGGCGCTCTGTGGTCGCCCTCAAGGCGCTTTGTGGTCGCCCTCAAGGTGCTCTGGGGGTCGGGGGCCCCCAAGCGCTCTGTGGTCGCCCACAAGCGCTCTGTGGTCGCCCTCAAGTGCTCTGTGGGTGCCCTCAAAGATTCTGTGGGCGCCCTCAAAGATTCTGTGGGCGCCCTCAAAGATTCTGTGGGCGCCCTCAAAGATTCTGTGGGCGCCCTCAAAGATTCTGTGGGCGCCCTCAAAGATTCTGTGGGCGCCCTCAAAGATTCTGTGGGCGCCCTCAAAGATTCTGTGGGCGCCCTCAAATATTCTGTGGGCGCCCTCAAAGATTCTGTGGGCGCCCTCAAATATTCTGTGGGCGCCCTCAAAGATTCTGTGGGTACCCTCAGAAAACCCCAGAGGCCCTCAGAAATCCTGAGGGTGCCCTCAGGATTTTCTGAGGTTCTCTGAGGTTTTTTTTTTACCAGGGTGGGGTATTCCCTACAGTTTATTTGAGTACATTCATAGAAACACACAAAAACGCTCGCAAGGACACAATTCTTGAGAACACTCAAACGATCATAGTTCCCCTATCATAAGAACTTATTCTATAAGAATCGGCTCGAATCCGATTTTCTTGATTCTTTCCCGTAGCCGCTCATACATGAAGAGCAGTGGCGAGACGTGCGATTTGGCATCGTTCCTTTTCCCCCATTTAAACTCATTAGAAAGGTCGAAATGCCTGGTCATCGCCGATGAATAAAGCGTTCGACTTTTTGGTGAATTCAAATGGAGAAAATACATTGTTGCCAAATTTCACGCTTCGCCACTGATGAAGAGATACGATGCAATCTACGAGCTGCAGCAGCAAACAGCTGAGCTGAGAACCGACGTTTTTATGTCAGAAATGGAGTTAAGTTTGCTTACCATCCTCTCAAAACTTGAATCCCCCCCTCCCCCTCCCCTCCCCTCCCCCCTCCCCTCCCCCCTCCCCTCCCCTCCCCCCCAGGGCGACCTAATCGATCGCCAGCAATAGACCAACATTCACCACTCACCACTGTTCTTCACAAACACGAGCGGATACAAGAATATATCTTTCTGCCTCTCTCCTCCCGTTTAGATATGGTGTGTTAGAAAAGGATGGAGATAGAGGCTAAAGTCACGTGATGGCCCTCTCTGCTACCCTTTTCTAACACATTCGTTTAAATGGGAAAAGAGAGAGAAAGACGGACAAATTCCTGCGTCCGCCCATGTTCCGCAAAGACCCACGCACCCAAGAAATCGAACCAGCTTCTTTTTCTCAGGTTACTTGCCCCCCCCCCCCCCCCCCCCCCTGGTCCAACCAGCCAGCCACACCGCTCGCCCGGTCTCAAGTTTTAAGGCAATATAGTTGAGAAAAACGAGAATATTATATTTTCTGTAGTCAGAGCTGCAGTCTATATATGTATAGTCGTGGCGTGCATTAGTTCAATACCGTGTTGTGTGTGTTTCAAATAGCCATGTGTTTCTTACGTCTTCGGGAAGATGGAAGGGGGTTACGATAGAGGGGAGAGGGAGGAGTGAGTGTGAGTGAGAGAGATGGGCAGGTACGGATCGGAAGATAGAGAGAGAGGAAGCGTTTGAGCAAACACATGCACGGATTTTTGTGTTTACTTATTTCCTACCTGACGGCTGACGAGGGTAAACAGTCGAGATTCGAACAAGAAATGCGGATTAGCCTTACGCTCTTCTCTCTCTCTCTCTCTCTCTCTCTCTCTCTCTCTCTCTCTCTCTCTCTCTCTCTCCCTCCCTCTATCTCACTCTCGCTCCCTTAAAACGCACGTTCACGCACGTTGAAGAAGCCCGAGAATACCTTAAAAAGATTCTTAGACACGGTGTTCCGAAAGTCCAGCAACGGGAGTGTCCGAACATCCCTTAACATGCGACCCGAGTCTTGAAGAGGGTGTCTGGGTCGGTTCAACGAACTGTACCGATTGAGAGAATTCATGGGACGTTTTCTTGAGGTAGCAGGCAAGCACAGGGACAGCCATGAGCCATTTTTCACACAAGCTCGGTTTGTTTGCTTCATATTTTTTAACCTTAAAATTTAAACAAAATAATTGCGACGAATCCATTTGCAAGTAGTTATAAACGAAAGTGCAAGTGTTTTAAAGTGGCTATCTGGACACTAAAATTGATGCAACGGTCACAAGTGGAAATACTGCGAGACTCTGAAATACCTGAAAACCGTAAAATTTCTCAAATTGGTCAAGGAATGAAATAACAATTTTTTTTTTATCAGGATACTTTCTTTTGAAAGCCGTAGTGCTTAAGTGTGCTCAGTGGTGTAGCTATAGACCCCGCTGACCCCGCCGGGCGGGGTGGGCGCAAAGTATCGGGGGGGGGCGCAAAAGTTTTGAGAAGCGAAAGAGGAAGAGCGAATAGGAGAAAAGGGAAGGAAAAAGGGGAAAAAAAGGAAAGGAAAAGGGAAAAAAGGAAAGGAAAATGAGAAAAGGAAAGAAAAGAGAACAGATTGAGAAAAATAGAAGCTAAGAATTGTAAGGAGAAAGCAATGTAAAGGCTCTAAGTGCTTCTGCCATAATTCACGTTCACAAAGTTTGGAGCTTTTGAAAGTAAATTTTCGATATTAATTTACAATAATTTTTAAAGAAAGGAATTTTTCCGACAAAGGCTCCGACTTGAACGGGTGCAAAGGGGGGCCGGGGGGGATTCCACCGAAGCGGCCAATTTTTCCTTTAAAAAGAGGGGCGCAGCATTCGAATCGGCAGGGGGGCGCTTGCTCAGCTATCTACGCTACTGAGTGTGCTTCGATTCAGATCACCGCACCGTCATGAATCGATGAATGGAACACGATCAGTAGGTCGGGGGGAAGAAAAGAAACTTATTGAGCAACGTGTAGAGAACAATGCATCAGCGACGAGCTGAAACAATTTGGCACCGACCAAGGAAACAAGAACACGGCGTACCTGATAGACATTGGGGGATATCGATCGATGAATCTCTCCTCTCTTCCATTCTTTATCGCGGAATAAGGATCAAACTCTATTTAAACAGATGGTCTATTTCAGTTTTCGCCATTAATCAGCATTAGACTATCCCATCCTCCGCATTTTGAAACTCGATGCACGGAGGAGCCGTACAGGAAGAAAAGAAAAAGGAGCTGAAGCTGGAGAGTGAGGGAGGGTGGGTCTTATTGCGTGGGCTTCTCGTCTTATTCAAAGTGGGCACGTATTTTTCGGAGGTATCTAGTTTAAAGGGGGGAAAAAAAAGTGTTTTAGAAGTTAAAGCACCGCACCGGCCTTTGCGTCGTTGCCTGATGTACTATGACTTTAAAAAAAAAAAAAATTATCCTGGTGGAAATTTTCATTCTTCAATTTCTCGACCAGTTTTAAACAATTTTGCAGTTTTGAGGTATTTCAGGGTCTATCAGCTATGACTTTCAAAAAAATTATCCTGGTAGACATTTTCATTCTTCAATTTCTCGACCAGTTTCAAACAATTTTGCAGAAGGTAGAACTGTTCGTACTTGGGGGAGTTGGAATTGCCTATTCGACGTATTGAAGGTGCCCGAAGAAATATTATCTTGTAAGTGTTTTCATCGATAGTTGCGTTTGGAGACTGAAACAATGTGAAATAGACAGGAGGAGAAAAACGAGTATACTCGGGCTTTAGCCCATAAGGGGTTAGTGATAAAAGTGCAGGTATTTCAGAGTCTATCAGGTACTATGACTTTCAACAAAAATTATCCTGGTAGAAATTTGCATTCTTCAATCTCTCGACCAGTTTAAACAATTTTGCAGTTTTCAGGTATTTCAGAGTCTACCAGAAAGGGCAAGGAGGTGCAGGGTGGTAGGGTGACCCCTTTGTTTTTAATTTTTCGAAATTTACTGTGTGCTGGAACTCAGAAATGGGAGCCTGATATTGTTAATAAAAAATCAAAGGGATGCGGGGGCGTAAAAGTGTTTTAAATAGTCTCACAAGGGCCCCTATATGGGGCAGTTGCAAGGGTCTGAAATGTTGTGTTTTTCATAAAGGAAATGAAAAGTACTTGATGAGCTGAGAACCAAGATGTTTTTGATTTAATTCTAATTAGGTCCTAATATTCCGGAGACAAGATTTTAGCTCAAAATACATAGTTTTAAATGGACATTTTTCACGATTTTTTCACGATTTTTTACAACTTTACACGTGTGTATCTCCAAAATCGGGCACCATTATTCTCAGCTCATCAAGTGCTTTCATTTTCTTTACGAAAAACACAACATTTCAGACCCTTGAAACTGCCAAATTGCCCTTTGTGAGTAGGCCGTAAAAAATCTAAGCTTTGGCAGGTCATATATATGTAGTGCAGTCAACTAATTAAATAATGTCAGACGACGCCTTAGATTTTACTTAGGGTAGGCCACCTGCCATGCTTAATTTAATTGTGATATGTATTACAGGTAGTCTACCTCAACCAAAATCTTGACATTCTTTAATTCGTCGACAGTACTCAAAGAAAAATATGAACTAGCTAACAAAATGTGTTTCATTGAGGATATAGCGCTTTGGTAAGGAGCACAAAATATTTGATTTTCTCAACTAAAGATTTGCTGTTAGCTCTTTTTCTACACCAAAGTTTTCGTACGCGCTCCTACACGAGTCGGCTACAGTGCACTATATATAATTGTAAATGGCAAAAAATCAGGGGGAAAAAGTCGTTTTCATTGAAAAAATGGTTCATATTGCCTTGAAATTTAATCATTTTCGGCCTCTTTTTACCGGAAATCTGACAACAGTGGATGAGAACATATTCGTGTGTTCGAATATAAATATTTACGCGGGTCGGCGAATAAAAGTGCGGCAATGGGTCGCGGCCGAGGAAAGATTTCTTCTCTGGCGGCCCAGTCTCGTTAGTGACAGAGAAATGGGTCTCCCCCCCCTCCCGTCGCCGGCGAACATGTGAGCAGCGCCATGCGTATATTCGAGCTCCTTTTCATCTTTGGCAGATGCAAGCGTTGGAGCTTTGGTGCGCTCTTTGATCAAACATTCAAGAGATGGAGCCTGAAAAGCTGGTACGAAATATTGGGACACCTTTGTAAACAAGGGATTAGAAACGCATCGTTCCAACAAATTAACGAGAAAATGGGCTTGCCAGTAAACATAACACAGAGATATAGCGTGTTAAGAAATATTCTTGATTCCATTTTCAATCCTCTGGAAAAGGAACTTTTCTCACACGTGTTCAATGAATTGATGTAAAAGCAACATATATACGATGCAGGAAATCTAAAATAAATGTTGCATTAAATTGGAAAATACGAGAGAAATGAGTCTTAGAAGTCGGGAGACATTGTGATACGATGACCAAAGCAACAAACAAACAGATTATAGGCACGATTCTCCAGGAGTAATGTGACTTATACTGACTCATGAAAATACTTGAATGGGGCTATTGCAAAATTTTGCTATAGCGGATTGAGGAGTCGATTCTTGCATAAAAACCTTGAGAAAATGACGAAGAGTACAAATTCACTCTCAGAAACGGGCCTATGGGAGATTCTTATCTAAATTGAGACGTATCTCTGTGTCTGTGTTTCCGTAGATAAAGTGACAACGTAGACAAGAATCTCCCATGATTCAAGCGTATTATTTGAACCGCCATTACGAACTTGCCGTTATAGCAGTTATGTGAGTATATTACTGTATTATAGACTGTCTTTTCGTGATTTTCGCTGGTTTTTACATCAGATTGGACTATTCATTTGCTCACAGCAGAAGTTTGCAAGAGATCTATTGCAATGATTATTGGCTCGTATGGTCGTGATAATGGAGATAAAATTATCTAGATCCTGGCTTAAAATTAATTTTTAAACGGAATACTAATCAACCAGTCTTAATTCTACTTTGGTGCCTCGATAAAGTAATTTGAAACTTTGAGAGAAATATGAAATTTAGATTGCGCTACAGGGTCTCGGCATCTTTCCGCAGTTTGCTCACCGATAAACAAACGAAACGAGCAACGTGGATTTCATCCCTTCTACGTTTCCGTTACTTGTTGACAGGTTCGAAGATTCGTCGGTTTGATAACGAGAAAACTCGCTTGCTAAAGAAGCGGGGGATTTCATCTATTCTGATTTTCCGTTAGTCATTGACTTGTTGAGATTCATCAGTCTGAAGAAAACTCGCTTGAAAGGACGAGGAGCCGGAAGAGGCGGGGGTGGGGGGGGGGGGTGGAGGGATTTCATTCATTCTAATTTTCCGTTAGTCGCCGTTGACTTGTAGAGATTCATCAGCTCGGCTAAAGGATGGCTCCTCGCCCACTTGTCCTCCGCACAACAAAGACAGGAGGCTCGGATGAGAGTTGGATGATATTCTTCGGACTGACGAAACTCCGCGCGTTCGCGGGACAGACGAGGAAAACTCAAGAGCGTTTGAAATCGCTGAGCACCCAGAGAGACCCAAGCTTCGGGATAAAACTCCCCGAGCTGCTTCGAATCCCGCGCGACTGTTGAGCGGTGGACATCAATTTGCGTTCCAACGGGGCGAAGCGATGAGACCGCGGCGGACGCCATGTCAAGCCGGTTGCTTATCGTTCGTTGACAGGCGCGCTCCTGACTTACCCCCGCTCACCAATCGCCAAGGCTCAGAGGCATCAGGAGAGAGAGAGAGAGTCCGAGACAAGCACAAAGAGGAGAGCGCGTCTCTCAGGCTGGCTATGAGTCCTCCGCCGCCGCCGACCGAGGAACGAGCGACATGGAACCGTCACCGACGAACCGCGCAGCAGTCACGCGGACCAAGACGACGCGACCGCGAAGACGCGGGGAACGGGCGACGAGAAGGGATTCGTGGACACTGGACATCCACGAGATCCGATTAAAAGCCTAGCGATGTCGAAGCTAGGAGAAAGGAAAGGCTCCGAAGCTTCGAGCTCGCGGAGACCTCATCCAACATCCAGACTACGAAACGCCTCTGGATGAGCCGACTTCCTCGAATGTCGACGTGCGACGGGGAGGGAGGGAGGGAGGGCTGGCCGGGGGGGGGGGGAGTCGAAGCGGACGATAGGCATTAGGCAGATAGGTGACATGATCATGACTGACCGGGCAGGGCAGGCCAGTGTTGGCGCGCGCAATCTCGCGGTGCACATCTTGACAATTCTTCCATTCCCTTCTCCTCACGGTCCTCGGTCCTTCTCCTCCGTTCCCTGTCCGAACTATTTCTCTGCCCCCCTCCCCCTTTACGCTCTCGGTCCGATTGTAAAAAGAGGCCCGTTTTCTATCCGTCCCCCTTTAATTTATTCCTCGACCTGCCCTATTCATCAGCCGCGGTCCGCGTCAGCTTCATCATCGTCACCACGGCCTGTCCGTCCGTTGCCGACGTTCCATCCGTCGATCGGTCCGTCCGCGTCCATCGGTTCCCGCTGATAATTCGTTCCCCTTCCACGCTTCCCTCTTGACTGGGAGCACGACTCCGCCGAGAGAGAGATGGACAGCACAAAAAAACGGAATCCGACCTGAAGCTTCTTCGCGATGGGATCGGATCCGTCTGCCAAATCAAATCCGCGATCCGGATGCCTACGTCGCTTTACCTCCCCGCCGCCCCCTCCCCCTCCGCCACCACCACATGAGCGCCTCTCTCCAAAGTCTATTTGTCAAGCCCTGTCCGATCCCGGAGATCTCTGGCCGTCATTATCGAGATTTCTTGAAATTCCTGGGAAAGCGAACAGCGGGCGCGAGAGCATGGACCCACGTATCCCTCCGCGAACAACGCTAGGTTTACACGGGTCGATTTGCCACAGCCCATTTGCTTAGAGTCAGTGATGGGCAAAAATATTTTTTTGGAAAAACCACGAATAATTAACAACACTTATTCTCAAGTTTTTCATATTAGTAAATCAAAGTTTTAACACTCCAGTCATTCACCTTAATGGGGCTCTTGCAAACTTTTGCTACGGGGGATTGAAGAGTTGATTCTTGCATTAAAACAAGTAAAAATGATGAGCACACTGAAAAATCACGAAATTTACTCTCAGAATCGGGCATATGGCGGAAAGACGCAGGTATCATGGGAGATTCCTATCTAAACTGAGATATATCTCTGTGTTTCCGTAGAAAAAGTGAAAGATTAAACAGGAATCTCCCGTGATACCTGCGTTGATGCGCTATTACGATCTAGCCGTTAAAGCTGCAGTTTCGTGAGTTTATTACTGAATTTTAGACTTTTTCGGCGTGATTTTCGTGATTATCGCCGGTCGTTACATCAGACTGGCCTATTTATTTGCTTATAGCAAAAGTTTGCAAGAGCCCCATTATGACAGATGAATATGCTGGCAGGGTCAAAAAGTCGATTTACTAAACGATTTACTTTTTTTTTTATATATAACATGAGAATAATGCGAAAATTTTAGTTAATTATTAAACTTGACACTAAGAAGCTGGCAGTCAAAAAGGCGGTGGCCAAAAAATACAAGTTAAAAAAAGCTTAAAAAACTATTTCTGCAAGGTGAAAACTTTGAAACTCGAATTTACCTAAAATAAAATCTGTACAGTGTTCAGATAAAAGATCGAATAAAAGTTTGAAAGTTTTCACCTGACACTCCTGACAGCGATAGTTTTCTTTAAGTCGTTTTGGAAATAGCATTTTTTTTCACATCCGTCTGTCCAACAGCTAGCTCCTAAATTATAAGTTGTGAGTGCTTTGAACTCTACACTCCTCCACATTACCATAAAAGTGTGACGATGCATTGTATTGTACAGCAAACGTCCGAAAAGTGTCGGAAGGATACGGGTTGATCCGCGGCCTCGAAATCTCAAACAAGCTTTAAAGACAATGCCGGTTCGTTTGAACTCACGGGTTTACATTATGTAAGACTGGGCACACAAGTAAAAACACTTGAGCTGGAAAAAGGGGAGGGTAGTATGAAAGGTCTGAGACAGACGGAGAAGAGAGAGGAGAGAGAGAGAGAGAGAGAGAGAGAGAGAGAGAGAGAGAGAGAGAGAGAGAGAGAGAGAGAGAGAGAGAGAGAGAGAGAGAGAGAGAGAGAGAAAGAAAGAGAGGAAAGCTAGTGCTCTTAGGGTTTATCCTCTTTCTTCGGTAATGAGCCAAGAAGAAAATAAATTGGACGGGGAAAGTAAATTAACAAGCGCATAAAAAGCGACGAATGTTACAAGATTCAACAACCCCTAGTTTCCCTTTCCCGCATTTCTTTTAGGTCCCCTATTCCTACGGCTCCGGGGTCGCTTGGTCTAACTGCAGGACACTTAATTTGGAGGGGTTTCGTAAATCCCACGGCATGCCGGCCAGCCACTCCGCCACTCGGCCCCGAACCGACTCTAGATAAAACAAACAGATGAGCCTTAAAAGCAGCGATAACAGTGTGCCCACACAAGCAGACAGAGGCGGTGGAGGGTGGGGGGAGACTATGCATCCCCTGCATCCAGAGTTCATCAAGAACAGAAGAAAAAGAAAGAAAAAAATACTCTCTATATTTACACACGAAATACCTTTTAAAAATCTCAGACCGAAAGATAAAAAGGGGGTATATAAACCCATAAAAAACGTATCGAAGAATCCGGAGTTTGTCAATTAAAAATGAGTCCCCGAAAATTGGCCGGGATACACACGCAGAGGCAGCTCAGAGGACCGGAGATGGACTTGAATTCGATTCTCGTGTTTATGAATGAGATCCTATCTGGGTGCAGTTTTACGCTAAGCCATGCTTCGGTTGGCGGACGTTTAAAGGGAGCGTGATAGAACAGAGAGGAAGGGGGTGGGGGAGAGAAATGATAAAGGAATGACAAACAAAAAACTGAAAAGAAACCAAACACGATAACACGGAGCACCGGAGCAACAGATTAGCCCCTAAAAAAAGGGAAAGGGAGAGAAGTAGCTGACTCAGGTACGGGGGTGCCGGAGATTAAGGGGACCAAAAATGTACAGGTAGCGAGTTACAAACAGGAAAAGGTTCCTCCCTCCCTATTGTCAGCGAGAAGTTTTTGTAAACTCGACTTGGAAAAGACGGAAATTAAAATGAGGTCATTATGGGGCCACATAATGGCATACACTCATGCTTGAAGCTGGATATATGCTTGCGGATCTTAAGGAGAAGAGGAATGTGTCTGGTGTTAAGACGGGGGATCGAATCGGACATATTGAGCCTCGGGTATCGGATTGGGTTTTGAGGGGAAGGGGGAGAGAGGGGTTAGAGATCTATCCACGTATCTAAATACAAAGCGAGGGCGAGAGAGAGGGAGAGAGAGCGTGAGGGAGAGGAAGAGAGAGAGAGAGAGAAGGGAGGGTTGAGAATGAATACAAAAGAAATAAAAGGAATATTAGGTGTTAGCTATTGTGTTACGTACAAGCCGAAGGAAACGGGCTGAGAAATAGGCCTGCAATTAGATAAATGCACAGTTTGACACCTCAAAATTGAGCCAAAGTAGTCAGGCCAGTTGCCGTTGTGCGGTGCGCGACTGGGCGACACGACTTGGCTCGGGTATAAATCACAGCGTTGAGCTTGAATTTTACGCCCGATATGGTAGCCTTTCGGATTGTTAGCGCAGAGAGTTTGGCTCAATGCTCGATATACCTTTTCTATACCTATATGTATACGTATTATATACATAAATAGATGCTCGGTGGTTGCACGGCTTTAAGCTCCTCTTCTATTCATCGCAAATCCCTCGATGCTAACACCTCGTCGACCCCTCTCCCCCCTCAAACCTCGCGACACGCCCCCTTCATCGCACCTTGTTCCCTTTTGAGCCCTGTCATTTTTGGTCCTCCCGACCCGGACGACAATGATAGCTTACAAATAAATGTGGAACACAAATCCGCGACTAACTTAGCGTCAAATTAGCAGCTGTGCCGCCCCGCCCGCAGACTGCTTTGGAGCTCGGATCATGCTATCGTCCATGGTAACTCGACCCCCTCCGTCCTCGGTTCCTCTCCCCCCATTGGCGGCCTTTCCATCCGTAAATAATAAGCTCCCTCCGTTGATAAAATTGGGCGACAGCTCAATCGAGCCGAATAACAATCATAGAAAACAACCAATTCGGCGAGATGGAATTTCGGGGTTTCAGGAGATTTCCTAATTCCTACACCTCCTGGTCCTACTTGGTGGCTTTTTACGGTCAGTCACTCGGTTCTAATGTGTCTAGCAGAAATTAATTCCAACACCCCCCTATAGCTACCATGCCAGTGTTGCGATATTCTAGGTTAGGGTGTGCCGAGAAGGCGAGGAAGAGGACAAATTACATCAAAGGCATCACTGATTTTCCATTCATGAAGTGTTGAAATCGTCTCTCAAAAGAAACACACGAAGGGCGCAAGGGATCTTTATAACACCGTATACACCTATACTCCGTACAAGTTATAGTTACCAAATTCAGCATGAAAGCATATGATACCATTCATTCGGCTAAGTTTCAGTTGAGACGTCTCAATCGAGAGAAAACGAGAGATCTGATTTATAGACTCCGCATATGTATCCCGGCCGACTGCATGTGACACGTCAAAATTGTGAGTCCGAGTATAAAATTCTCTTTTAAGTAACGTGCATGAAAGATCTGATTTATGGACTGTGCGAGCGTGCGCATATCCAGACTGCAAGCGATACGTCAAAATTGTGGGTCCGAATAAAATTCTATTTGAATAAGTTTATAAGAGATTGGGATAGAAACATAATTTATGGTTTCAATCTGTAAAAGCCGATGAGATGGAAAGATGCAGTTGCTGAGTTTGCTCTCTTCAAAGGTTCCTTTGCACGTAATACGGTCATCGATGCTTAATTCCAACGAGTGTTTCAGTTTCATCGGGGATGGAGATTGATTAAATACATGTTTTTTATTTAAACAAAGTGCTTTTTGTCGTATGCACAGCTACTGTAATAAAGCTTATTTAAGGGGATTATTGCACTTACGGATCCAAGAGATTGTCTGTCTTTCTCCCTCTCTCCCCATTTGAATGCACGTGTTGGAAAAGGATAGAAGAGGGGGCGAACGTCACGTGACTGCACCTAATCTGTCCTTTTCTAACACACGTATTCTAAAGGGAGAAAATGGAGGAAGATATATTCCTGGATCTGCTGGTGGATTATCAAGCCAGCGATGCGAGCCCTAACTTTGCAATCAATTACGCAAATGAGTGAGTGACCTTTTTCTGACTTATTTGATTGCGGAATTGTTTCTGTCTACATTATATGACTCACAAGCGCGTAGGGGTTTAAAAGTTCTGTTAAAACGTTGGTTAATGCTAAGTGTTACGTCCCATGATGACAAACGAGCTAGGAAAAATGTTAGGAATAATCCCCCCCCCCCCCCTCAATACACACATGAAATTGGAAAACATTTTATCGCTCAGACCCGCTGCAAACTTTTGCTACAGCATTAGGAAGGGCCAATTTTCTAGGTTAAATCGCGTGAAAATCACATTGAATGCATCAAAGTTGTAAAGCAGTAGCAAAAGTTTGCAAAGACTCCTGTAGGTAGACCTATATCTCTTTCACAGGGGGCACTCGATTCAATTTTCCTGCATGGCGCACCTCATAACACCGACAGCGGCACAATGAAAAACGCAGCTGCCCTTGTCATGCGGTAAGTAAGATATCACGGCCACTCTCTATGAGGTCTGACAGTTGATTCGACGTTCGACCGACCAAACCTCGCGTAAAAGTCTCGATTATATCGGCATCAAGATTAATTTCGTTCGATAAATATCTTTCGATGGATGCGATCAATCAAATTAATCATCGGCACCGCATCAAACTGATGATTTAAACAGGTCGCGCAGTTTTGATCAGTCCGAGTCAAAATTGAAGGATCACATTTCTCAGGCGGCGAGTGTTTCAATGTCACAACATCAGTTCTAGCTTTTCATATGGATAACCCGATCTCGGATGAGGGCCCTCTTTACATCTTCCTATATGCCCACGTTTCTTTTTCGTCGGATCAACCGTTGAAGCTTCCATCGATCAACGAGCCCCCCCCCCCCCCCCCCCCAATCGCGGGCTCTTACACCCTTTTGAACTGCAGGCTATACGTCCATCGGGCGAAAAAAAAATAAATAAAAAAATAACACATTCGTTACCAACTTCGATTCGATCCACGCGGTCGACACCGCTTCTCCCGGTTCTAATCTACATTTTTTTTGTTTTCACTCTAACCCTCCCCCCTTCAAAGTCCCCCAAATAACCCCCTCTCACTCTCTCTTTCTGTTGTGGCTATGTTGCTGCCTCTTTTATTTTTATTTTTTTCTTTTTAATGAGCATCATCGCTGTTTGGAGATAAGGAGGACTTTTTGGTCCCCGCGAGCCTTAAAGCGGGGAGAGAACCTGATCAAGTCGCTTCGCTTCTAATTCGGTTGACAGGCCAAAGTCAAACCTGTCGCCCTGACAAGTGACAATTAGTCTTGTTCATCTCTAGAGAGAGAGGGCGAGGAGAACGGAGGGGACAAGGGAAGGGCCGCAGGGCGAAGGAGGGGAGGGGGTGCACTGTGCAGGCAGGGCCTATTGAGGACCGGATAATTCGTCACAGATTAGGAGCGCTGTTGCCCAATCGGACAACTTAACTGCAGCAACCAATAAAGGATCTAGAAAATGGGTCTGTTTGCGTACACTGTTGAAAATCGGCCGAAAAATCCGGAGTGAAAGTCGGAGCGTACGCAAAATTTGGTCAAACTGAAAAAAATCAATTGTTAAAGCAACAATTCAAAATTTGCTGATTTAACGAAAATTGAAAGTTGCTAAATCAACCAGGGTTTTCTGTTAAGTTAACAATTTATTTGTTGAGTTTACAGAAATAGTTGTTAAATCAACCACATAATGGTGTTCTTTTAACTAAATAGTCATTGTCAATTTAACAATTTTAAATACTAAAAAAAAATACAGATCTTAACCCAATTAGTTGATCTAACAATTCAGCTTGTTATATCAGCAAAATGAATTGCTGATTTTACTTACTACTTTACTAATTCCAAAGATTATCGGTCTAGGTGCGCCTACTCTTTCTGAAACGAGCTCTAATGTTGACAAATTCCAAAGATTATCGGTCTAGGTGCGCCTACTCTTCTAAAACGAGCTCTGAGCCCCGGAGAATCTTATAACCAGGGCTGCCGTTTTGCGTATAATCAATGATATTTTTCAATTCATCGATGATTCCACCGGTTGAGAAAAGATTACACAGTTCAGTTCAGTGCATGACTGTAATAAACTAAAATACTCGCATCTGTAACCTTTTCTAAACCGGTGGAGTCGTTGATGACTTTAAGAAACTTGAGGATATTTTTATAGTTTAACGGCCGGCGATTGAATTGATTGAGAAAAGCTTACAGATCAGAGCATTTTCGTACAGAACAGTCATGCACTGAACAGAACTGTGTAGTCTTTTCTCAACCGGTGGAATCATCGGTGAATTGAAAAAATGTCATTAATTATATACGCAAAACGGCAGCTCTGATAGAGGATGTGCACGAAAGAAGTATAGGATGATTTGAATTTTGTGCACAGTCTGGCAGCGTCCATTTCCTGCTCCTTTGAATTAAGAATGCAGCTCAGCTCCGGCGTGTCTTTCTTTTTAAGCGGACCCCGATTCCCTCGAATGCACGTTAAGCGTTGACTGATTGGTACCATTTTGTGGAGCGAGTCCAGAAAATATTGGCAAAATGTCCCCCCTTCCCCCCTCCCTTCTCTCTATTCACGCTTTAATCGACGAGCACTTTGCTTCCACGCTGCGTCTCCTCATTTTTAAAGTCAACTTCGATACACTCTCACTCGGCTCGACTCGCGTCTAAAATAAGCTCATTACTCTTCGTCCGTTTTCGTCTATTATTTGGGCATCCTGCATTTGAAAAATCCATAGAGACAGTGACGCTAGCGATAGCTATGGCTCGGTCAGTGGAGATTTTTAAATACCGATAATTTATTCCGATTCCGTTCTTCAAAATTCAAGGAAATATGAGACTGTAAGTTGACAAGGTTGATGGGGCTCTCACAAGATTTTTCTGTAGGTATAGGCAAATGGATTATCGAACCCGCACGAGAAATTCTTGGAAAAAAGCGAGAGGCGACCACTATAAAAAAAGCCTGAAATTCACCTCACAGAGAAAACACAGCTCAAAATTCAGATGGACCACCCGTGTGTGAATGAACTTTGTACACTTAACGCCCCAAATGGAACCTTAAAGTTGGAACGATTGGTCAGTTGCATTGGGTCTTAAAAAACTGAATTTCATGCTTGATTTTTAAATGTGTCGCGTCACGATGCATCGACAGTCACGGTGCATCGTATACATACATAGTGGTGGAGCAAGCCATTAGACAACGTTGTACTGTGTCCATTTAAACCCACGTAAAAGGTCGAATACGAAGGTGCTCACTGAATACCCAAAAGTCCGATCTTTTTCGTGAGTTTAAATGACTGAATAGTACCGTTGCCGAGTGGCACGCCACGCGATTGGGTATGGACAAAACATTTGTACCTATACGTCTCGTATAGTGATCGAGAAAAACAGCTCTTGATTCAATGAATCTTCTCCCATTAGATCGTGTGTGTCGGAAAACGATAGAAGAGGGGGCGAAAATCACTTGACTATATACCCCTGATCAATCCTTTTCTATCACACACGATCTAATGGGAGAAGAGAGGGAGAGAGAGAGAGAGAGAGAGAGAGAGAGAAGGATAGATTCCTGTATCCGTATACACGGAAACACGAGGGGATAAAAAGGAAAGGAAGAGTGAACTTGTACATTGGATCAGCCCTGTATATGTATTTCCCACAACTTCGGAAACTTTCCCCTATCAATTAAAACCGTTCAGTTTCGATGGGTCTTTAATAAATTCAATACCACTTGGCTTGCGCGGTGTCGGCTGCGGAATTTCCATTCATCAAACGCCATTAGGTGACCTGTTAAGCGTTAACGACGTGTTAAGCAGCATATTATGTCCCAAGTGCGCACTTCAACTCGGCAAGATAACGGGTTCTCGAGTGAGAGAAATACGACGCGAGACAGACTCGAAACTATCGATGAAATCGATCAGTCGAACTATCGAACTTGGAACGACCGGTTAAAAGTTTAGATGGCAGTGCACAGTGGACGAGGTAACATCCATTCGGTGGCCAGAAGATCAGGAAGTTATAAAATCGCCAAAAATCGGCGATTGTAATAATTCGAAGGACTGATTTTATAATTAAAAACGTTTGAGGTTATAATCTTATATTGCTCTTCTGTTGATAAAGCTGATTGAAAAATAAAAATAATAATGATAAAAAACAGGTAACCTATAAATCCGTGTGTGTCTCTTACGGATGAGATTTTGAAATTTTGAAATACGCAGTCTGATGTATCGGAACTCTGGCATCGATGCACTGATTGTGAGAGTGGTAGACTCTTTGGGTGTGCGAGAGTGTATGAGTAGGGCACACTCTGAATAATATGCTCGTGGAAAGAGAGAAGGAGATAGAGAGGGACAGGGAGAGAGAGAGAGAGAGAGAGAGTTGCAGGGGGGAAGAGAAAGAGAAATTGGGAATCGAGGAAGGAAAGCCGAAAGGTCATCATTCATCGGTCTTTAAATCGACGGTCGCGCGCGGGTGGGCGCGGGGTCGTTAATGAAAGTCAAGTGTGCGAAATGTTGGTCGATGGATCACTGCGGCTGAATGATAGAGGATGGCGGCAAATCGCCTAGAAGTTCTCTGTACTTACATGGATCGAAAGGCTAAAACTTGTGACCGATTAAGTGCTCATGCGAAATCTTTCGCACAGGCTTCACGCATGACGCTGACGCCTTGATGCCGATCAGAACTGAACAAGAAAAACAACGCCAAAGGATCATTTCAGGTCAACTATCCCGCCCGTCACGTTTTGAAAGTTTATTTTTTATACTGATTGCAGAGACAAATAGAAACCCAGAAAAAGCTATGCTTCCTGTATTACGTAAGCGAAACAAAGTTACATTGTTTTATACACTAACAGAATCTTTTTATGTTCGGGGACTCAACAACACACAGTAGCTTACTGTTGAGTGGTGATACGTTACTGCAATCGAAATCTACCAGAAATTTCAGTGCGAGGACAAAATGACGATTAATTAGAGCACGTTTTAGAAATAACTTAAACCGCCATTCTGTCTAATCAAACCTTCATTTTAAACCTATTAGAACCTATTACTCAAATTTTGGCGACTAATGACTGTTTCGACCAAATTTGAGATGGAAATATGGTAGCAAGCTTTGTGATGGGTCTCTATTTGTCTCCGACTGATTGTACCCAACAAATGTTAGCGACTGACGGTCCCTTAGGCTCGAACCCTTGCTCCTGATTGGTTGCGACTCCGCCTAACGTCAAAGAACATGGACCGCCCATGGCATTTTTGATCCCATGACTTTTTGACGATGGTTCGGATTTAAGTTGGTTGTTTCCTACAGTTTCAGTTTTAGTATGAATCAGTGGCGCACCGAGAACTTTAGTTTGGTGGGGGTTTCACAGCATAATTTTCCATTTCCTGCGGTCTTAGGGGGAGGGGGGGGAGTTTAAAAGCAATTTTGGCCGAAGATGACCTTTTATAGAGCAACATCTTGATACTTGGGGGGGGGGGGGGGGGGGTTGACCCTAAAACCACCCCCTTCGGTGCGCCAATGGTATGAATGTATTTTCAAAATGTAAGGAATGGATCACTTAACCTACAGAATGACCCTTGAAAGTTGGAACCCCCCCCCCACCCCTTCCCGTGAAACCGCGCCGCATCATGAAAACATATCAAAATGATCCTCAGACGAACGGCTCATAAAAATGTTATATTTAACCCCCAACTTTACTCCCACCTCGGAAAGAAAATCTTTCTCTCGAGTATCTGAGCCTCTACGAACCCTCCTAAAATGCAAGACAGCCCCCCCCCCCCGATATTCGATTTTCTCCTGACGGCAGCGAAGAGCGAAATGTTATGATGTTATATTATTCATTTATAAGTATGCGGGGTTGGCCAGCCCACGAAGTTGAGCTGACTGCCATGCCCTGCCGTGCCAATCCAACCAACTCGAAGAAAGCGAATCCTATATCGGGGGGCTTCTTATTGCGATTTTTGTCACGTATGAAGAGAATTCTGTTCGCTCAGCATTCAGCATTCAGCATTTTTCTCGCGGTTCCCGTCCCCATCAGCACCGCTCACTATTCATCGAATTGACTTCTCATTCGATTTCCCGCCTCTCATTTCATAACCATTATATTCGTCCATCATTCATTTTCGATGCGACTCCGACTTCTGGTTTTTAGGCTTTCGGTACTTATTACATGGTTGTCAAACGCCACACAAGACGAAAAAAAAGGAAAAAACAAATCAAGTCGTCGGCCCTGCTGTGGCAAAATTGTTTGGTTTCTGGAAGTTGTTGTTATGTTTGTTATGTCGCATTCTATACAGAGGGGTATTACTCTATCGGCAGTGGCTTGAATTTGGCAACAATGTTTTATCTCCATTTAAATTCACCAACAAAATTTCAGTCATCGGCGATGACCACCTGCATTTCGACCTTTCTAATGAGTTTAAATGGGAAAAGGGAAAGTTGCCAAATCGCACGCCTCGCTACTGTCTATCGGTTTCGGTACGGTCAAGCCTCAAGGACAAAAAAATGTCAGGTGCCGGGAGGTAGGCCAACCGCAATACTTACTTCGATGAATTTAAGAATTTAATGTGGCCTACCTACACAGAAAAAACAGGCAAAAGAACACACAATAAACACTTTGGTAGCTGACAAAACCTTTGATGGGGAGATGGCCCAGCAAAAGCCTATAGTTGAGCTAACCATATCATAATTGGGTCACCCAGTAAAACCTCTTCAGTTAGGCGTACAAAACCTTTGGTTAACTCTATTTTTTTTTTATTATTATTATTATTATTCGTAAATATGATTTTATAATTAACAAAAATACACTACGATGGTCACAAATGACTTCTTTTTTTTTTTTTTATACAATATTCAATTAGTTTTGACACTTAAATTAAGACTATCGAATGGTTGTCTCTACTAGAGACTTTCGATGGGTAATTTATCTACCAAAGGTTTTGTCAGTGCTACCTAAGATTTTTTTCTGTTTGTTTTTTTTTTGTTTTGTTTTTTTTTTCTATTTTCATCCAACGCAACACTTTACAGTATACGTTTATTAAAGCCCAATAAGTCTGAAGAAGCACGCAAGTCAAGGTGTAAGGCGAAAAATTAAGCAACGGGATTCCGAAGTTGGCGTGAGCTTAGGGACTGACGATTTTACGCAGGGTGAGGACGTAAAGGACCCGGGCTCGGAGGAGATTGGGAGGTGTGGAGGGGCGCGGATATTGCGGCATATATTATGAAGAGGGTTCGCTGTTCTGTTCGGTCGAGTTATCCCATTCTGCCCATTCTTCAGGAATTTCCGCGTATTAACCGGTGTCATTGTGTTTGGTTAATTACTGAAGTGCGTGGCCATTCGCCCGCCCTCTCTAATTTGCCACCGAGCTTGGCTTGGGCTAGACCGATCTCTGCACCACGCTCCCATAGTTTCCTCCGCTTTGCGTCATGGAGTGTTGAGTGTTGGTTGGTGTGCACAGCTCTCAACACCGCACCGCACCAGCCACCCAGGCGCACCGCTCTCCTCTCGTCTCTTTTAACTCCGCAAAGTGCAGTCAGAGTGATGTCAGGTGTGCACACTGAACAGTCCAGTGCCCAAGGCCCCACCTTCCTATCCCTAAACCAAACCCTCGTCCTTGAGCGCATCGCATCGATCATCTCACCTTTGCATCTCACTCAACATTTCAACAAGCTGTGCCAATAGAGAGGTTAATACATTTTATAAGTCCTATCCCAAAGTGTGACTGCATACACTGAAAAAACAAAGTTTATGTACAACCGAGCAGCATTTGAAAATAGCTTCGTAGAGCAAAAGTTTTACCTGTACCAGAGCAGGTTTTGGTTGCACCAAAGCACAATTTTGGTAGAGCAAAAGCAAGAAGAAAGGCTGTTACTCTACCGAAGTAGTGCTTCGACACTTTTGCTTTTGCAACTTTTGCTCTGCGAAGCTATTTTAAAAAGCTGCTTCGGTTGTACCTAAACTTCGTTAAGCGATCTGCTTCTAGTTGGTGTGCCTCATTTTTTTAAACCTTAAATCAAAAGTTGTAATTAATCCAATGGAAATTGGTTTAGAACGAAAGAGCAAGTGTTTCAGAGTGGCTATCTGGACACAGAATTCCATTACAACTATCCATCAGGTGAGAAAATTTGGCTACTTTCAATCATGAGTCACTGACTGTCAGTGTTTATTCATCGTGCAAATCCTACCAGAAGAAACAGTTATATCGATTTCTGTGTCCAGATAGCCACTCTAAAACAATTGTACTTTCGTTACGATAACCGGAAATTTTTCACACAGCGCGAATGTAAGCCATAATTAATATTTACCTGCGCACCAACGAATCAATGAAAATGCAACAAACCTGAAACACACGAAAATAAAATAATTAGACTCAAGCATTGAAAACACCTGAAACACTTGAAAACAAAACAAAAATCGACTCAAGCATCATGCCTGGCTTTTAGTATCGTTTATTCTAAGAGGATCTAATTTTGTCTCATCGTTATACTATCGAATATGGTGACCTAGAATGAGACAAAGGAGGAGATAGGGGCTAAAGTCACATGATGGTCCATCCTTCTATCCTTTTCCAACAGATTGTGTTCAAATGGTCGGAGAGAGGGAGAGTGACAAATCCTTTGGTCCGCCTGTGGAGAGCAGACACACCTTGGCGATGGATACGCGGAGACAGGAGGGCGGCAAGGCAGGTCAGGAGTGCTGCAGACATGGGTGCGACTGAGGCTATGCCCATTGCCCATACCGCGACTCCGCGGGAAGAAAGGGCGGGGGAGGGGGGGGGGGGAGGGAGGGGGAGGCGAATGGCCTCTGGACACGGAGCACTAGAAGGTGCTTTAGGTGTCCTTCAATGCTGCCGAATCTACTAAAAAAAAAGTGGAAGAATCTTTAAATGCTTTCAATGTGATTTTCACGCGATTTCACGTCAATGTCAACCTTTCACGACACTGTAGCACAAGCATGCAACAGATCCATCCTCGTCTTCGTCCATACATTTGCGCTTCAGATAAACTTCAAGAACCATGGTCGTGCCCAAGGTTATAGATTAAAGAGGTACGCTCAATATCTGACCTCGCGCCACAAGTTCAGTGGCGCGCAATTCAAAATCACTGCAGGCAAGATGACCGACAAAAGCAGAAAACGTAAACTCTTTGCAGAAAACATTGGGCTGCCCTCTGCAGGAAAGCAGAAAACAACCCAATGTTTTCTGCAAAGAGTATATACGTTTTCTGCTTTTGTATTGTCGGCCATCTTACCTACAGTGATTTTGAACTGCGCGCCACTGAATTTGTGGCGCGAAGTCAGATGAGCATACCTCTTTAATCTGTAACCTTGGGCCGTGCCGAGGTTTTTTCGTAGGGATGGAAAGGGGGGGGGGAGGTTTCAATTTTATTCATTCGTTCTCTTCCCAAAAAGTTCCAAAAATGTCATTCTTTTTCCGCTTGCTCATAACCTGATCTTGCTACTCTTAGGAGACTGCCTCTAGGGGCTAGTGCACCACCCCCCTCCCTCACGGGGAACGTCATTAGATCGATATCGATAGCTCAACGAGTGAGCTGTGATAAAATTGATATTAAAATCTGTCAATTTTTCGATAGAAGTATGAAAAGAGAGGATTCCATTGGGCAACACAGGTCGGAGATCACTCAGCGCCACGTATTCGAAGCTCTGCTCACCCGCTACAGGGAACAATGTTGCCAAGTGTTTTGTTTATTTATACAAATTTTAATGCAGATATTACACGGTGCTGCGTATGAAACTTTATTTACATCTGAATGAGGCTAACCTTATTTTTGTAAACTCTGCGCCAGAATTCAATGACCACAGAATGGACCAGAGACAAATAGAGGCGGAGTACTAACAGGCTGCAGCAGAGGCACTCGGAATTCTCGCGGATTCAACAAAACAACAGTCAACGTCGCATGGTGCTGAATGGTAAGCACCCTCCTCTTCACTTCCCACCCATCCCCCCGTGTTTTCCGAAAGTCACCGTTCAACACCATGCGACAGCAAAAGGTGTTGACTGTTGTTTTACATGTTATTTTGTTGAATCCCCGAAAATTCAGTGTGCCTCAAATCTTCCCTGTGTATTTTAGCGTAGTGCTCCGTCTCTGTTTGTCTCTGGAATAGACCATCACACAGCGAATCTTCAGAGTTCAGTTCCAACTATATGCACCTGATACCTGCGTAGATACGCCACTAAACCCAAATCTGAGAGTAAATTTTGTGATTTTTTAGAGTACTCACTACTCATTGTCATTTTTACAAGTTTTTATGTAAGAATCAACTCTTCAATCGCATGTATAGCAAAAGTTTGCAAGAGCCTCAATAGTTGTGTTCTGCACTACACGGAAAAAAAAGACCGGTATAGAATTTACCATCTGTGCTGATTTTGGAGTCAGCTATCAAGTAGATGGTAAATGCAACGTACATTATGGTAAATTAAGTTAACTTGTTGGTGCATTTTACCATCTTTTAGTGAAATTTATACCATGCTTGATAGCTGACTCTAAAATCAACTGCAGATGGTAAATTCTACCGTTTATTTTTTTCCGTGTAACATAGAAAAGTTAGTTCCCTTTTGCAAAAATCCGTTGAGCTTTGAAGAGCGTGTTGTTTTTTTTTTTTTTTTTTTTTTTTTTTTTTTTTTTTTTGCAGGAGCCATCTTAAAGAGGAAAGAGGGAGAATCGTTCGGATTGGCAACAGCTGTAATGCCGTGATCGAAGATCGTGATGCTCAGTGCTCCACTTAACAACGAACAAGTGTTCGACGGGCTCCCGCTTACAGAGAGCGCCGCACCGCACCGCATGCGCACCCGCCGTGAGAGAGCCGCGTCTGCCAGCATTTACCACCTTCCTCACCGGAGTACCGACACTTGGACACTTCAGCAGCGGCTACCACTTGCGAGAGCTTGCAAGTCCTCACTGAAAACAATCAATTTCAGTCCCCTAATCTGTGTTTACCCTAAATTTCCCTTCGGTCTGATTTTCATTTGGTGCAGAGCACTATGGTCTGAGATCAATAAAAAAAAGGCCGAAAATCAGCGCTAAAAAGAAAGAAAAAAATCATCGTTCCATAAAGAGCCATTCTCAAAATAACGGACGACACCAGTTCACTTTCAAAGTTGAAAAAAGGGGTGAACATTAACCTTTCAAAATTAATAAAAATGTGTGTTCGATTAAAAGCAATGGAAAGTTTCATCCCTGAAAATATGAAGTATTGAACTTAAATAAAAGGTTACAGAGAAATAAAAGGTGTAACAGACGTAACGCTCAAATGAGAATGGCTGTAAACTGTTCTGAAACCTTACCAATTTTCATAATTTGTGGCAGGAAGAATTTCATGGGGTACACTTATATTTCAACTTTGAGGGTAAGGTAGACATACAACATTGAAAAAAAATGAAGTGAAAATACCCTTACATCATTCCTATGGATCGTGCAGCGATTGGGACGCAATGGGGCAGTCGCAAGGGTCTGAAATTTTGTGTGTTTTTTTTATATATATATGTAAAGAAAATGATAGTACTTGGTGAGCTGAGAACAAGGGTGCCTTTGGTTTTTTCAAAAGTGTCCCAGTTTTGGAGATACACATGTGGAAAGTGGTAAAATTTCGTGTGCGCAGTGAAGTACGTCACTAGGCTAAATTCCCATTTAAAACATTGTACTATGGGCCAAAATCTCATCTTCGGAATAATGGGACTTATAGAAACCAAAGACATCTTTGTTCTCAGCTCATCAAGTACTTCCAAGTTCTTTATAAAAAACACAACGTTTCAGACCCTTGCAACTTCACTGCCCCATTAGCAAGTAACCACCTAATGGTGAATATTAACCGTGGGAATTGAAAGAATACCGAAGAGTCCCGAGTTCTGTAACCATAGCGATGTAAGTATTAACAACCAAAATTGCTCCGCAATACCACTGGCGAACTTAGGAAATTCGCCTCCTCGGCGAAAAATCACGTGACTGCCTCTAAGCTATCCTTTTCTCACACAAGCGGTCTGATGGAAGAGAGAGAGAGAGGGGGGGAGAGAGGGAGAGAGAGAGGGAGAGAGAGAGAGAGAGAGAGAGAGAGAGAGAGAGAGAGAGAGAGAGAGAGAGAGATAGATTCCTGGATCCGCTAATGCCACAGTGTATACGCAGTAAAGGCACCATCCGAGGGTAAAATTTACCTTTCCACTTTTTCAGTGCAATAAGCACACTTTTAACACCATCTACGTTTAAAGGAAGAGCCGAAATCTTTGCGAACACGAATCGGCAGAAAAACATTCGAAATCGGCAAAACTACGTTAAGACGTCACGTATACGTGCTTAAAAGTAGCCAGTAGCCTGGGCCGGGGAATGTCATCGCCGGGCGACCACACTGATTGAAAAAGCGCGGATTCAATGCACGCCAACATCAAACAAGGAACGCCGGGAGGGATTCCGAGAAATCGGACCGCGCGTGGGGAGGGGAGGGGGAAAGAAAAAAAAGATGTCAAGTAAGAGACTAAATGAAAACGGTGCCGGAGAAATAAAACCGGGAGATAAAGAGAGTGAGAAAGAGAGAGAGAGAGAGAAAAGAGAGAGAGAAAAGAGAGAGAGAGAAAAAGAGAGAGAGGGAGAGAGATAGAGGGGAGGGAGGGTGGGAGAGAGAGAGAGAGAGAGAGAGAGAGAGAGAGAGAGAGAGAGAGAGAGAGAGAGAGAGAGAGAGAGAGAGAGAGAGAGAGAGAGAGAGAGAGAGAGAGAGAGGAAGGAGAGAAATAAGAGGCGATTGATACGAGTGGATGTTGGCATTAAATATGAAACGTTTCCGAACATTTCGCATCGGTGGCATCGGGGTACATTCGATACATCGATAGTCTCGCAAACCAATTACCGCTCTGTCCTGGTTGCGCTGCTCAAGTGATTGCTGAATTTGCGACAAACAACGATACCCGAGTTAATGGAAAGGAGTTAGAGAGAAAAGATAAAAGCTCTTCCATCTCACGTGCCGCCTCCTGTTGTCAAATTGAGCAATCCACACACGCACACACACACAAAATAAAATGCAGCATATCACGTTACTAATAGACTAGTGGAAAAATAAGAAAGCTTGATAGAAGATGTATTTGTCCATGGTAATTAAATAAATAAGTAAGTATTGAACCAGACTTTTCAGGATACTAATTTTAACTGGGCAATATTCACATAAGTTTTTGTTCTTCAAGAGCTCTTTTTTTTCTAAAGGTAGTTGAAGTCAATGAAAAATACTTATCTATAAATCCTATCGGTGGCAAGAATTTGACAAAGTAAATACGACCTGTCAAGCATAGCCTTCGCCACCCATGGTAAAAGAGATCCATGAATTTCCATAACAAAATTCCATAATCTTTCTCCGTGAAATTACAAGGAAAATCTTATGGAATCCCACAAACAGCCCACTGCAATCGCGTACGAAGGAGTTAGTCTCTCTCGCTCTTTTCCCGTTTGAGAGTATACACTAGAAAAGGAAAGAGATAGGGGCTGAAGTCACGTTCTAGCCTTGATTTCTGTCCTTTTCCTACGCTATTGTTGAAATGGGGGAAAGACAGAGAAAGAAACATTAATGTATACGCTACTGCGGCCGATCCTTGAAATTCAAGACTTTTGGGTATAGACTGGATAAGAATAGAAAACGGTGATTGGTAGAGACAAGTCACGTGGTTGCCAAGTCTAATCAGACTACATAATTTATCTAATTGGTTATCGGGCTGTCTTGGAGTACCTGATAACCTGCAATTGGATAAATTACGTATTTTGATTAGACTTGGCAACCACGTGACTTGTCTCTACCAATCACCGTTTTCCATTCTTATCCAGTCTACCCAAAAGTCGTGAATTTCAAGGATAGGCCTGCTGGCCCGCGGAATTCCATGAAATTTTTTGAAAAATTAAAATTGCTCATGGAAATAAAGCCTACAGAATTTCGGTCATACACATTCATGGAACACTTTTACCATTTGTCTTCCTCTACCTTCGCCCATTTGAAAACATGGGTTAGAAAAGGAAAGAAATAGGGGCTGTGAAGTCACGTGACAGCCTCTCTCACTATCCTTTTGTAACACATGCGGTTATAAATGGACAAATAGAGAGAAGGACGAATTCCTGCCTACGGCCATGCTGGTGACTCGTGAAATGTGGCAACAATGTTAACCTTTTATTTGATTGTACGTATGTAAAACAATCGATTCGAAAAAGAAGCAGCGCTTCACCAGCAATCGATTGTAAAACAGAGATTCAAATGGAGCTAAGACATTGTTGCCAAATATCACGAGCCGCCACTGAAACAGACCTATTCATGAGCCTTTTTTTCCAGAGACGATCTCAATTAGATTTGCAAGGATTGTATAAATCACTCAGCTTAAAATGCAATTTAAGTAAAAAAAAAAAAAAAAAAAGAGCCTTTTCCATAAGCTAACTTTTCAAGCTGGAATATTCGCTTGGAGCTGACATTGAAAATAAATTCTTCGCTCGACTTTTTCCAAAAGAGTACGCAAATAACAACGGCGAAAAGAAAGCAAATTTCAGAATTTTGGCAACGTCGCAATTCATACTGGCTTCGCGGTCGGTTGTTGCAGAGGTTGTTTCGATCGGCCATCAATAATAATTGCCGGGAGTAATAATCATGGCCGGATGACATTTCCGAGTGCTCTTGCATTTCTCAAGACTCGAGCAGAGTGTATAGTATATAGTATATAGCCGATTGCACCAGCTCCATTTCTCCCCCTTTACTTACTTTATACTCTCCCCCCCCTCTCTCTCACTCACTCTCTCTCTCTCTCTCTCTCTCTCTCTCTCTCTCTCTCTCTCTCTCTCTCTCTCTCTCTCTCTCTCTCTCTCTCTCTCTCTCTCTCTCTCTCTCTCTCTCTCTCTCTCTCTCTCTCTCTCTCTCTCTCTCTCTCTCTCTCTCTCTCTCTCTCTCTCTCTCTCTCTCTCTCTACAGTCTACACTCTTACCGTAACAGTCTTGAGTCTGGGTACACTCTCTTGTAGCTGGCTTTTGCTCTGCATGGGTGAATTAACAGGAGCCATGAGGTCTCTCGGTCTCATCTTTTACCGCTTTCATTGTTGCCAAGTTTAGCGTATGGGAAAAAAAAGTCAGCGCCCTGCTGTACTGGCAACTTTTGAGGAAAGTATACCTCAACTTTATGGGGAATAATGGGACTCTTGCAAACTTTTCCTGTTAGCAAATAAATAGTCCAATCTGATGTGCAGACCAGCGAAAAATTACGAAAATCACACTAATAAAGACTACAATTTTAGAATAAATTCACATAACTGCTAAAACGTCAAGTTCGTAATGGTGTAGCAACGCAAGTATCATGGGAGATTCCTGTCTAATTTGTCACTTTCTCTATACGGAAACACAGAGATATGTCTCAATTTAGATAGGAATCTCCCATGATACCTGCGTCTCTCCGCCATCAAGCCCGATTCTGAGAGTGCATTTCGTGGTTTTTAGTGTACTCACCGTCATTTTTACAGGTTTTTAGGCAAGAATCAACTCTTCAATCCCCTGTTGCAAAAGTTTGCAAGAGCCCCATTAGAACTAAAACTGAGCATTTTATCTTTGCTTCAACGGTAGATCCACCAATGGATATTGTAGACTGCCATTAAATATCCGCAAACCGGAAACACTGGTCAAGCAGAGTTAAATACGAGGGAATTCTGAGAACCAATAAACCATAAATATACTCGTATACGTGTGAAACTGGGAAGTGAAAGCTAGGTCTTTGATTTTTTTATACGTCTTCTTATTCTTCTTCTTCTCCCCCCCCCCGCGAATTTATTCAACGACAAAAGCTCACTAACAAAGGTGACAAAAGCAGGGGACTGGTGTGAGAGGGGGGGCAAAAGGGGACAGCTCCCCGAGGAGCGAGGAAAAAGGGGGATAGCCGTATAGACTTATCGATCTACCAAAACAACTTAACAAGGGGATGTTTGATTGAGAGCCGAAGAAGGATTGGGTGGGGGTGGGGGTGGTAGATGGGGTGGGGGTGGTGGATGGGGAGGGGTGGGGGGAAAAACCGACGCTTCCGCTCGACTCATCTCAAAGAACCGATTCCGCGTCGTCAAATGCTGTTTCCTTTTCCCTGCTACCTTTTTTTTTTGTTTTCTAATTGAAGCGACCATTTTTTCTTTCTCCCTCCCCCTTCCACGACTTGTTCTTTTCCTCCTTTCTTTATTTCATTCGCCTTTATTGAATCAAAATCGACTGTCGGGGAGCGCGTGAGCGTGGAGGTGTGTCGAGGGAAGTAGAAAACACGGCACTGAGATTGAAAGTGTACACACAATGCGAGAGCGAGAGTACTCCAACTTTGTTTCCAAATTCTTCTCCTTAGCTTCCCGGAATTATGAAATGTAAATAACTTGGCAAGGAAAAAAATGGGGGTGTAGGGGGGGGAGAGGAGAGAGGGTGAAAATTATGATTTAATTCGATGAAGGTAGAGATGGGAGGGTATGAAGGTAAATAGAATTAGCGTCAACTAATGCTGTCTTCTGCGCCACCCTTTGCGCTCATCGGAACTCGAATTGCGTCCGCGATGTTGCCGATCTAACGGAAATGAAGAAGCAAGCGGAAGATAAGATCCTTTGGAGAGAAAATCAGAGCTGCCATTTTCCGCAAAATTAATGACAATTTTCAATTTGCCGATGATTCCACCGCGGTTGAGAAAAGATTACACACTGTATGACTGCACAGAATTTCATGAAATTTCAATCTATGTTACATATCTTTCATGAAATTTTTCTACTCTGAACATTGCACTTTTGGTTGCATCATGAAACTTTTTACAACAAAAAAAAAAAAAAAAAAAAAAAAAAAACCACAACAAGAAAACAAAACACGAGACCTGTTCTTTTCATAAAAAATGAAGATAGTTTAAAGATTACTTCCAGAAAACTATAGGCTATACCAAGAATGATCGGACTTGACAACTGTAGGTTTGAATAAAGACATCAGCTATTTTACTGCTCCTAATCAATCAGGTAGTCCTATCTAAGGTTTGAAGCCGATGTTTTCATGAAAGCCGTAGAATTGTCAAATCTAATCTTCTCTGGGACAAGCTAGAGTCCCTATATGTAGAGAGTTAAGACAAGTAAAATCATGGGCGCCGCCATTGGATGCGATTTTGCACATTTGTTTACATTCTGAGGCCGTTGTTGTGTTTTCGTCCACTGCAAATATTACAGTTCCGCTAAGTTTTTAAAGATGTAATCTTTCCCTGCTTTTGTTGATCGACATGTATTAACGGTTTTAATGATTCTTTTGAGATTTACAGACATTCTTGTGGTGTATCATGATTAAAATTAACAGATTCATCGCAAATTAACTCTTTTATCAGTAAAATACCGTTGGTAAACAAAACAAAAGTGCAAAATCGCATCCAATGGCGGCGTCCGTAGAGCCTAAAATTCATCGACCAATCAGAAATTGACTACCCTCTTGCCTTAACTCTCTACATATAGGGACTCTAGGACAAGCTATACTGCGCCCAATCAATTTTAGTATTCCTTGAACTATATCGAGGATTCCTCTGATGGACGGTGAACCGTGAATAACGGCAACTCTGATAAAGAGGAGCTGGGGGGGGGGGGCTGGGTGGGGCAGGCTCAGCTGAAGACGGGGTTGGTAAAATTCCAATGCGACTCAAACTCTCAAATTATGCAAAAATCTTTCCTTGAGTCCCGCAACGCCACCAGAGCCTTCACAGTCTCAACCATAACCCCAACCCTCTGCGACGGGTTCCTGAAACGGGATAAACTCTACGGAGGTCCAAAGCCTAGACCCCTCCTTTGTTTGAATGTAGTCTGAAAATCCTGTTCAAACGAAGAACCAACTCACTTGCCTCGCCGAGCCGCCTTGAGACGCGCGATTTGAGGGAACACTTAAAAGCTGCCCCTCGAAAATGGAATCTCGAAGCTGGTAAAGATTGTTTTCTTAGCTGCCGACTTCAAACTAACCCCCCCCCTCCTCATCCTGACGGTCCTATCGAATCTCTACTGCCGTGCTCCAAAAGTAAATACACTCATGGACGTGTCCGAAAGTTGCATACAAATAAGGGAGAAGGAGTGGAGGCTATAAGGCTTTTGTTAAGCCCTGCGACAATTTTCGAAAGATTTACTTAAGTATTCTCGAAAGAGTATGCGGAGATGCAATGCTTCCCTCCACCACAATCTATACCCGCGTGGAATTTTCCAACGTCTCTCCGCTAAAGGTCCAAGCGACGACCCGACGAGCGACTCTCACTCGGAGGTATCAAACGTGGTTGCTCAGACAAACATTACAGGGAATAGACCGAGAAATTCCAATCGATGGGCTTTTTACAAGATAGTTATTGGGTCAATAAAGGGAGAAAATATGGAAATTCCGCGCTTTATAAAACGGGCGGACAAAAATACAACAATCAAGTTGCAACTGTATCACAAATGTATCACAAATTTAATGTATCACAACTGTATCACAACTGTAAGACTGTTCCGGGTAAAATGTACTATCCGTTACACGGAAAAACCAGAAAAAAACACTTTGGTAGCGCTGACAAAACCTTTGGTACAGCGAAAGACTTTAGTTCAGCCAACCAACTAAAGAGTAAAAAAGAGATTTTGCTGGGTGAACCAAAGATTCGATTGGCTCAACCAAAGTCTCTTACTGAGTCATTTTACTGCCAAAGGTTTTGGCAGCGATACGAAAGTGTTTTTTTCCTGTTTTTTCTACGTAAGTACATTTCGAAACTGTAATTCTGACTTTGAAACTTAAAATTTTGAAATCTTCAGCGATTACGGAGGTCGGCACTATACTTGATTGTCAGCTTATCGTTGAAGTATTAAAGTGGAAAATTTTAAGTTTCAAAGTCAAAATTACACTTTTAAACCCGTTGACCCGCAGGTTATTCCGCGGCATGACCCTGCAGGAATGACCCTGCATTAGTATACATATGATCTAATATTTATAATTTTTTGTCGACCGATCTTTGTCCAGGGACTTTTCCTCCTTTGTCCTCTGTCTCTGTACCCATTTGATAACGTGTGTTTGGAAAAGGAGGGATTAGGAGCATTCACGTGACTTTCGCCCTCTCGTCTTTCCTCTGCTAACACAAGCATTCTAATGGACAGAGAGATAGAGACAGAAGTACAATCAACTGAATCCGCAAGTGACTATACAGCCACTGGCGCGGTGCGGATATATTGCAATCGCTCCTCGAGGACGGACTTTCAGTATCGACAGGATTCTTTCATTGAGTGGGCCATGCGCCTTCACTTTCGAGTGCTGTGAGAAGGACTAAAAGGGTTGCGAGGACGCCCGCCTCTCGCCTCCCCCCCACCCACTAGCCATTCCACCTCTCTTTGGTTACATGGCTTCAGCGGGGGAACGGCGGATGCGATGGAAGGTCTTGCTAAGCGAAAAAAAAAAGAAAAAGAAAGAAAGATGGAAGAAAAAAAGAAAGAAAGAAATAAGAAGAAAAAAGAATCAGCAATGGTATGGAACCGAATCTCTTGCGAAATAGCGAAGAAGAAACGTGCACACTGCACACCGCACACAGGGTGCTCAAAAAGAAGGAGCGAAAGGTTTCGTTTTAAAATCGGATACAGTGAACGGAACACACGAAGAAATGGAACAAATTATTATTATTATTATTGTTATTTTTTTTTTCATTTTGATTTTTTTTTGTAATATTTTGCTACAGCAAAGCGCAGCATAAATTTGCAATGCTTTCATCCCCCCCCCCCCGGCCTCAATACGGATTTTCCAAAGGTATTATGATGATTCCAGGCATGGGCGGATACAGGGAATTGTCTTTCTCTCTCTCCTTCCATTTGAACTTATGTGTTAGAAAAGGATAGCAGAGGGGGCCATCACGTGACTTTGGCCCCCTCTTCTGTCCTTCTCTAACGCACGTTTTCAAATGGGAGGAGAGAGAGAAAGACAATTCCCTGTATCCGCCCTTGATTCCAGGTTCGAACCGTAGACACCAGGTCGCGGTGCTCAAGAAGTCAACAGTTTTTCGCTGAAATTTATGAATTTACGACATAATAATACAAATTTAAGAACGTTGGTACCTGCAAACATAATTATACCTCCGGAAGGTATCCTGAGAGTTTCGAGCAGAAATACTCAAAAATTAAGCCGGATATTATGAAATACGAAAATTAGACTAAATAATTGAAGGGCTGCTATTGGTCCCTTTAAAGTGTTTATCAAAAAGAAGAGCTCTTTAACCAAGTATCCCTACGGTACATTCGATAAGTTAGCGGCTGCTTGAAACACGCTGATAGATTATCGAATGCAGCGGCCGAGGGATACTTGGTTAAAGAGCTCTTCTTTTTGATAAGCACTTTAAAGGAACCAATAGTACACGGAAAAAAAACTACGGTGAAAATAACCATATGGATACCTGATTTTGGCACCTGCTAGATGTTATGGTAATGTTAACCAGAAGTATACTATGTTTTGACTAGGTACTAGGTGATGTTACCTGATTGCATGTCGAATTTACTCAAAGTATCGATAAATGTACCATACTTCTGGTCAAGTTTACCATAACATCTAGCAGGTGCCAAAATCAGGTATCCATATGGTTATTTTCACTGATCTTTTTTTCCCGTGTAGCCCTTCGTTTATCTAGTCTACCAGCCTTATCTAATGATTTCAAAGATCAGCCCGCTGGAATCATCTTAAACGAAACTTTGTGACCACCCAGTAGAGTCTCCCGACGAAGTGTGAACCACCGCGCGGGATGGCTGTGGGAGGGGGGAAATGGGATGGAAAGTAGGGGGGGGGGGGCGGATGGGATTGTGAATCGGATTGTATAAGCACAGTGTGCGATGCGATGGTGATGCATGAATGATCTCCGTCGCGTCGCGATGGGTTGTGATAGTGGATGGTGGTGATCCAATGTGCCGAATGCACCGAATGCACCATTATACAGTGTATACACGTTTGAAACTTGCACGTTGAACGCTATCCCCCAGATGCGGTGCACATTGCCTGATGCGATGCCGTCATTAAACTAGGTTAAGAATGAAAGTTATCGCCGCTCTCCGCTAATCCAGCCTCTGCGCCCGCACGCGGTTGGTTGGTTGGGGGGGGGGGGGGGGTTGGTGGATCTGAAACAAAACTTTCCGCGAGCGCCAAAGGAGCGATGCGAACTACCACAGGACTCGGGAGTATAAAGACTCTCTGCATGAAACGGAGAAGGCCGCGCGTTCAAAATTAATGCGCTTGGTGCATAACTGCAGAACTTGTATTGGTGTTTCTGGCAAGGTGCAGAGTATAAGTTATACCCGAATTTGCAACGGGAAACAACACAAAACAAACAAATACCAAAATGTTTAAGGGAAGTCGGACAGCCAATCTTAGCTTATGTTAATGTACTATGACTTTCGGAAGAAAGTCTTCTCATCGAAATTGTTCTTGGTGAATTTTTCTTTTATTTCAAATTGTTTTAATTTTTTGAGGCATATAGTGTCACAAGCGGCAATAGTGTGAGACTCAAAAATACCTGAAAGCAGTAAAAATTTGCAAATAGGTCGAGAAATTAAATAATGAAATATTCTATCAGGATATTTTCTTTCGAAAGCCATAGTACCCGAGTTCAAAGAACCTTCTCTTGGGACCTACTGGTTCAAAATTCAAAATTTTTGGCTGAATCGATTCCTTTTGAGTCCTGCATATTTTAGCAAGGGGATTTGTGAAAATTCTCAGAATTACTTACAGGACCAATTTTTGAAATTTTAAACAAAAAATAGCATGTTATTTGGTGGTATTTCAGGCGTAAAATGGCGACAGTAAATAATTTTGGGAAACCCCAGGGTTAAAGTGAAGAGGAAAGTTTATGGATTCAAAAGAGCCGAAGTTTCTGAAAATCTGACTCAATTTAGATCCTGAGAAAAATGTTCCTTTCGTGTGAAAAAACACAAACTCGGGGAAAACACAATTTAAAAATTCCGGAAAAAAGACACATTAAATGCTTAATGCACTTCTCATCATCCGTTCGTTTTCAAAATCGACCCGGGGGGGGGCTAAATCTGGCCTTATGTGGAATCCCTTTAATTTCTGGCCGACTCGACTGGCAGAGCCTTGCACCGGCCGCCCTCTCACATCAAAGACCGGGAGCAGCTCGCGTCATAAAAACCAGCACGCGATTTGGTTCGGATTCGGTACATTATCGATAAACTAATAGCTTCTGATTCATCGATTTAAATCGCGCGCGCTTAACCAGAACAGTTTGTTCGATCCACCCCAACAACGGAACGGACCGGAGTCCAACCGATGGACTGCGGGCAGCGCGCGCAAGCGCACCACTCACCGCAGAGCCAACGTGCACCAGAGCTCGAAATTGAAATAAATAAATAATTATGGCCACCGACCAGAGACCAGAGACCAGCGACCAGAGTCCAAGAGACCAGCGGCCACTCGCATGCACTCCGACTCCTACCAGCTTCGGAAAGACTGAGACTCGGTGGAATGTTCCGTATTCCTTTTGACGGCTCGCTATGATTCATGGAACATGGAACGCACCGAACACGAACCGAGGAGCTCAACGGTTCAACCATCCAAGTCCTTGGTGTGGATGTGCATATGTGTGCGTAAATATATATCTATATTTACACAAGTACTCGTGTGTATGGATGTATTCGTGTGTGAGTGTATCTATGTGTTTGTCAGCTTGTGTTCGTGCCCGTAGCATGGGAATGAGCTGAAGAGAGATAGAAAGAGAAAGAGGGGCGAGAGAGAGAGAGAGAGAGAGAGAGAGGAGAGAGAGAGAGAGAGAGAGAGAGAGAGAGAGAGAGAGAGAGAGAGAGAGAGGACGGTGTTTACTTTGTGCGCCGAACGAAGTAGTCTTCTCAGCCAGAGACTCCAGGTTCATGTCCGCGTCCCCGCGTATGATTAATCGAATACTCTTTGGAAATTATTAACAAGTTAGAGAAGAGAACTTGAAACCTTCTCCATCCGCGGTGTCGTGCTCTATCCTGGCCCTGTCCATCCATGTCCCTTGACCACCGTACCATCCCCCCCCTTGCACTATCTCGCTTCTCGTAGAACGTCTGACCTTTGCGAGAAGGAATTTCCCAGGGAATTGATGTTCCTCTAATCATGGGCAATTCTTGGGGAGGAGGGGTTTGTGGGTGGGGCTCAAGCTTTCCCACTTTTTTTTTGGAGAAAGCTTTGATGAAAGTGACAAAAGTGATGTTTTTCACAAATTTGCAGCGAGGAAACACCGACAGATCTTGAGAAAAGAAACCTCCTGATAAATGAACAAAATTTCCTACCTTTGGTCTTCGGAATGAGAGCAACAAAGAAAGGTCTACCCTCTCTGCGCCCCCCCCTACTCCATACTTTTGAAACCATACAGAGAGGTCAGCCTCACAGTGCCAGGTTCGAACCCCGACGAATAGGCCTGATATTAACACCAATGAAAGAATAAAAATTGTGGTTTTTGAAGCCTTTCATAAAATTCTGCCCTTAACATTTGTGAATTTTAAAAAAAAATTGGAGAGGTATTTGGCATAAAGGCGGGTAGAACAAACAGTATGCTACGAATCATCAAAAATATTTTCTTAAAGTTTTTCAAAACGAAATATGAGGATGTATCAAATGAGGATTTTTTTCATTCGGCTGAGCAATAGGACAGAATCTAATTGACAAATTAATAAAAAATCATGAACTTAAAATCAGAATCTCACATAGTAAAATTTAGAAAAAAAAAGAAAAAGAAAAAATGCTTTTAGATTCAGCAGCGTACCTTGAGAAACACGCTCTCATGTCAAAAAACTCTTTATTTAACGACTTGTAAATCAAGTCTCAAATTTCCCACTGGAATTACCAAAGAGCGCATTTTCCCAAATTTCAAATTGGTAATTGTCAACCCTGTGCGACGAGAAAAGTCTGACCATCTCCCTAGCGTCGTAACAGCTACTAATCCTTTAATGGCTCCCCCACCACATTTTTTCCTCGTGTCACCTCGAACGAAACTCTCATCGGAAAGAGAACAAGCAATGGTTTTATACAACAACGCTTGGTCGAAACAAATGAATTCGAACTTTTCCATCTCGCCTTAGAGAGTTAGAGGATTCCAACTCGCGGCGAAGAAAACGTTGTACGTCTGAATGAGACATGCTTTGGATGTCATTATTTTACGATTACTTCGGATCTGCTTTCATGAATGCCCGGGGTCTCGCTCGCTTCCCTTTGCTTTCCTCTGCGTCCGAGTCAATCACTTTGATGTTTTCGGGCACAAAAAGAAATCCCTGACACCCCCCTCACCTCCGCTCACGTATATCTAAAGCCCAGTTTCACAGTTCATTCATCTTCGTGGGTTTCCGAGAGGGGGAGGGAACTAGAGTGGGGATGCGGGTAAGGTGAATGGTCACGGGGGGGGGGGGGGGCAAGGAAAAGATTACACACGGCTCATCACCGTTCCTCTCACACCACAAGCACGGATCTTTATCCGGGACAAAACCGTATTCTAATGATGGGAAACGCGGCTTTTCATTCCTGGGTCCGCGGCGCGGCGGCTACTTTTCTATACCAGCGTTCGAGTCTCCGGGGTCCGGAATTCCTCTGTTCGTCGCCCGCCAGGTCCTGTCTCGTCTGGTCCATGATTCCTCAGTTCGATTATCCGTTCCGAGTCTTATTCCCTGCGCATTTGTGTGTCGCGTTCGTAGTCCTGATGTGCGACAACCACTACAACCCTCCCCCCCCCCATTTCCTCTAAAACGATCACTCACTTTTCTTTCGTGGTGGCTATATTGTACCCTTCTCGGGATAAGGTGGTTCAGTTTCTTTTTTTCCTCTTTTTTTTTTTTTTTTTTTTTTTTTTTTTTTTTTTATTCTCCGACCCATTCTATTAATTGAACGATTCTTCTTTGTAATCTCTTTCTGTCGCTGATGGTCCGGTGTTTGGTGTGAATGCCTTCCAAGGATGTCTCAATGACTCGTGCATGGACTTCCCTTATACTTTCCTGAAGATCCTTTGCTCAAGGATAGTGCGGTTTAGGGAGGGTGGGCCCCTTTCCGCTCCTTTCCAAGGATGTGGCTCGTGGGTCGAGGATTTATTTTTTGAAAAATCACTGACTTTACAACATTATGTTCTTAAGAACATATGGTTCAGCATTCAGCAAGGGGCGAAAAGTTACGATGGAGGTTATTCAAGAGAAAAAATTCTTCGCGTTGGGGAGTTTCATTCATTTATATATTTGTATATTCAATTCGTACAAAAGAAAGCTCCTTAAAGGTAGCTATGTGTACATGTCTTGTGAGTAGAAATAATACTTATGATAATAGTAAGACTGATAATAATGCTGAATAGAGTTTGAAAATAATACGAAAAAATCAAGAGGTCATTTAAGATATGCGGGAGACGAAATTGACCGGTGATATTCAAATTAAATTTGAAAGTGAAAATAATGGATATTTTTCAGTTTATTTTGCGCGCAGTTCTAGATAACATGTATTCCGTGAAGACGCGGCAAAATATGGACTTAAAAATAAAAGAAAAATCGTTAAGTAAGTCATGTTTCCATAGGATGAGACGCTTTAGTATGTTTGTGTGGGTGAGCGTCAAAGAACCTCATTTGATTTACACTGAGTCGAAAATGAAAGCAACATTTTTTTTATACGAATGTGAAAACTAAAAACAAAAGATTACTAAGCCAAGGGTATTTTGATTTAACTGACTGCGCATGCTTGCAGCGTGGGACGCTGGTTTACGACGAGGGTATATAAATAGAATAATCTCTTGATCTGTAGATCTGACTCTGACCACGAGGAGAACTTTGTGTAATAAATCGGCGGTTTTAAGTCATAAATTCGAGGATACTCCAGTCTAAGATTGATCCAGATTTACTTGTCAACATTCAATCTTGATAGAGTCAGCTAAACAGCGAGATTTCCCGCCAAGCGAGTGATAAACGCCCATAGACCCCTTCGTTCGAGTGCAAAAGTTTTCTCGGAACTATTTTCTCACGCCCAAAGTCGCTCCCCTCCGATTTAATCCATTTGCCAGAGAATCAAAGGTATTAGGGAAAACCTACAGTTTTAAATTATTTTTTGTCAACATAGAGATTAAGCAGTAAGCACTTCCATTCTGATATAGGTTCATACATAGAGACCCAAAGTCGCGAATGTTCAGCATGAGCAGATACAGACAATAATCGTCTTTCTCTCTCTCCTTCCTTTCGAACACAAGTGTTAGAAAAATATAGCAAAGCGGGCCATCACGTGACTTTAGCCCCTATATCTGTCCTTTTCAAATGCATGCGTGCAAATAGTAGGAGAGAGAGAAAGACACATTCCGCCTTTATCCGCCCATGATGTTCAGCCGTATATGGAATGGATTCTTTTGAGTAAACGCCCTGTTTTCCACTTATTATGACCATTCGTCCGAAAGTAGATTAAAATACTCTAGTGTCAAATGCTGACCGAATACAAGCCGGACTATTTTCTCTCCCGTGTGATTTAATTTTCCTCGGCTATTTTTATACTTTCGTTTGAGCTAAAGATTCTTCAAGTCGAGATCAGTCTGTTTTATTGATCCAATAGGTTTTACAGCAGAAATATTTGAATCTGTTTCAGTTGTTCCGACTTGGGAAAATATATAAGCAATAAAAGTGGGTGTAGCGTACCAATTGGAGTCGGTATTAATTTATTAGTATACCGAGTACCACTTTTGGGTTAGAGGACCTAATTTATGGGTAAGTACAACCAATAAATTTGATTTCCCAAATTTCACTATAATAATTAGTCGGGAGGACCAATTCTTCCTTTTTTTCAGTCTTGGTCATCGCTTAAAAATGTCAAAGTCAAAGTTACAGTTTTAAAATGTACCTACTTAACGGATGTACTATGACTTTCAAAAGAAAGTATCTTGGTAGACATTTTTATTCTTCCATTCCTTGACCAGTTTTAAACATGTTTACAGTTTTCATGTATTTCAGAGTCTAACAGCACTGCCACTTGAAAGTATGATAAAAAATTTAAAATTATTTGAAAAATAATGGACAGAAAAGTCAAGGACCGTTTTGATGAGAGGACTTTCATTTGAAGGTCATACTACATATTTTACCCGGAGTGACCCAATCCTCCATCTTTTCATTTTGCTAGAATTCAAATGAGAAGAGAAAAATCATAAAGTTTCACGATTTTGGCAATGCGGCTGTTACACACTTTTGCTTTAAGCGACTTAATAGTCGATCCTGGTGTAAAAACCCCCAAAACTAAAGGGGTGTCTCCACCTGCAAATGTAAAAGCGCGAATAAACTGATTGAGCCAATGAGCTTCTTTGTTGCCGATACATCGAACTCGAACTATCGACTTCAAGGCAGCTCATTGGCTCAATCAGTTTATTCGCGCTTTTACATTCGCAGGTGGAGACACCCCTTAACGATGGCGGCACTCAAAACTTCCGAAATTCACACCTAAACTCAATAAACGTTTTTATTTGCGAGGGCGTAATGGTGGCTTAGGGCAGTAATAATGGGAGATTCCTATCTTAATTTGGTTACTCTCTCTATGCTGACAAGGATATTTCACAGAGTAACTAGTCACCAGAGTAGCGATCCACATCCGACGAATGCATGGTACTGTGACACCCAATGACACTGGTGTCACGTGACCTAAAGTCGACTCTTATACTGGTCACTTCTTGATGGAGTTAAAGTATTGTTAGATGGGAATCTCCCATTATTACTACCCTCAGCCAACCATTACATTACGCCCTCGCAAACAAAAGCATTTATTGAGTTTAGGAGTGGATTCCGGAAGTTTTTAGTGCTGCCATCGTTATTTTTGAAGGTTTTTACACCAAAATCAACTAATAAATCGCTTATAGAAAAAGTGCGCAAGAGCCTCATTAATGGGGAAATTCGGAATTATTTCCATTTGGAAAGTATCCAGGAAATCTATCCACATTCGCGTCTTTGCACTGTGAGGAATGGCCCAGTGCCCGCGCCCGACAAAAGTTCGCCGAAAGATCAAAATATGGTGCGACCGCGACCTCGCGAGTCTCTCTCTCTCTCTCTCTCTCTCTCTCTCTTCTCTCTCTCCCTCCCCCCTCGCGACGATCTGTGATCTCGGTGATCCCGATCAGTATCCCTGATTCCCTGGATGCTGTGTGTGACCGAACCGTTGGTCGAGCGATGGCCGATGGAGCCTGAGCGGTTTGCCAGGTAAGCTGATGACCGGACTCAACGTTAATTTATATGAAAGTTGGCGGCATTTTGCAATAGATGCATTTGATTAAGCCTAATCAAGTTCCACTCCCCCTCCGCTCTGTAAACTCCAGTCCGAGTCGAGCCGAGCTACGGCGAGGAGGAGTGAGAGAGAGGGAGAGAAGGAGAGAAAGAGGGAGAGAGAGAGAGGGGGGAGAGAGAGAGAAAAAGAGAGAGAGAAAGGCAGAGAGCGAGAGAACAGGAAAAGGACGACAAGATGCTGCCGCAGCGTCGCGCGTCGACAAGGCCACGAATACCCCAAGTCCAAGTTCAAGCTCCTCTGCCGTCCTAAGTCACCTAAGTGGGCGACCCAAAGGCTAACGACAGCAACTCGACGATCCGATGGACAGATGGGACCGCGGTCGCCGTCATCGTACAGTTAACTGGAACTGTCGTAACGTAAAGGAAACTAAAATTGAGACATTTTTTAGTAAGTACTCCCGGAAAAAAATTATGGGAGGGGGTGGTACAAACATCCTGAGGATGTTCGGAACTACACGTATGACTAGTTTAAGCTTTTCAAAAAGTTAAAATATGACCTGAGGCGTCTTCTTAAAAAATGGGGCAGTTGCAAGGATGTGAAATCAGTGGCGAAGCGTGCAATCTGGCACCGTTTCATTTGGCTCATTAAAACCCATGAAAAATATCGAACTATCAAGGAATCGCCGATGAGCAGCGGATTCGACCTTTTCTATGGGTTCAAATGGACAACATGCCATGTTGCCAAATAGCACGCTTCGCCACTGTGTGAAATGTTGTTTTTTACAAAGAAAATGGAAGTATACTTGATGAGATGAGAACAAGATGCCTTCGGTTTTTAATTAAGTCCCAAAATACATTGTTTTAAATGTTTTAAATGGGGATTCTGCGTAGCGGTGACGTCGCTACGCACACGAATTTTACAACTTTACATCACGTTCGTATCTTTAAAACCAGGTCACTTTGGAAAAAACCATGGGCACCTTTGTTCTCAGCTCATCAAGTACTGTTATATTCTTTATACAAAACACACAATTTTAGACCCGTGCAAGTTGCAACTGCCCCCATTTCAATACGTTTGCAGCAAAAACGTTTTGAAACATTTTAAAGTTAAATTTGTATGCTGGGAGAGTGTTTTTGTGAATAGCCATTTCGAATTTACTTCGCGTTCACGTATAGCCGTATAGGCTATTTTAGAGAGATGGTCACATATTATTTTGAGACATTTATTTTCACCTTTATTCTCATTTTTTTTAAAACAAATAATAAATACGAGGGTAGGGAAAAGAGAGAATTAAAGTGAAAGAAAGTAAAAAAAAAAAAAAATAATAAATAAATAAATAAATAATGATACTTCAAGTAGAAATGGAGGAGGAAGGAAATAAAATAAGTAAGGGGGGGGGGGGGTAGCAAGTCATTACGCACGGAAATAAACAGTCGATAAGATTCACCAACCATTATTGGTGATTCTTGCACCCAGCCCAAGTTCGCGTTGAATAAAATAAACTTCGTGCAACTTTTAATTCAGGCAAGCTCAACTATTCGCTTGTTTCATTTAACGCAGCGGCGGCGGCTCGTGCAATGTGGCAACAATAGATTTCCTCCATTTAAAACTGTGTAAAATAATCGTTTACTTGGTGAGGCGTAGCGCCTCACCTAGTATCGATATTTTTGCATACGTTTAAATGGCAAAAGTGCACGGTTGCCAGATTGCACGAGCCGCCACTGATTTAACGTGATTGCTGGTCAGGCTGACCATCTCTTTTTGGCCGGTGCCATCATCAATCACCGTGATGACTAATCTAACCAATTACTTTTTTTTCCGAGCGTGAAATCTCTCTAAAAAAAAATGCTTTCAGTAGAATCTTCTGATAAACAAAGAATTCCAACGATTCATCCCAATGCGCGTGCGCATCGCATACCATTGCGTCGCGCAGAAGCAAACCAGTTTTGGCCTTGGGGACTAACTAATCTCAGATGCATCACGAATGCATTAAAAGGTTGCGTCGCGTCTCTACGATGCTTCGGACCAGGCCGCGCGGTTAGGTTGCCCTGCGACGTTCTGCCCTTGTCAAAAGAATCCGGATGAATTGAGAGAAATTGAGATTAGCGTGCGCACCTTATTTTTTACCCTCCCCGCTTACTTATATATATATTTATATATATATATCGCGACCGCGTTCCTTGTCACGCTTTCCAGCTTATATAGACGAGGAACTAGCGGGACGCGGGTGGTAAAGTGACGTGTTATAACGGTCTTGTGCCACTAAGTCGTTTCGCGAAGCAGGTCCAAAGATCGCCGGAATGATGAAAAATTGAGGAATCTTTTAGAAAAATGACTGTAATCACACAGTAATTCATCTACCCACGCGTAGCTAATTTGACTGGTCTATGGATAGAGTGCAATTGCTTTTAAGCTTGCCTCCAGTACCGGCAGCGGGTCAACTCTCAACGTGATCGATCTACTCTAGTCATTATTACAATCACTTCACAATTATTTTATAAATACTTTTTTTTCTTTCTATTTTTTTCAACTGGGTGTGTATAATCTTTTCAATTTGATTGATCCGAAAACGTGATGTAGTACTCAAACAGAACGGTTTAAATAAATGCACCGGAAATGGGGTTCTTGCAAACTTTTGCTATGGGTGATTGCGATTCTTGCACAAATCACTGGAAAAATGATGATGAGTGTATACATACTAAAAAAAAAAAAATCATAAAATCCACTCTCAGAATCGGGCTGAATGGCGGAGTAACGCAGGTATCATGAGAAATTCCTCTCTGATTAGAGACATAATATATCTGTATTTCTGTAGATAAGGTTACAATCTTGCCAAAGTGTGTAATCTAATTACTCCTCAGACGAATTCCACCGAATAGTTCTAGATTTCTACTTTTTTTAACCTATAAGCGCCCAGAATTATTCGACATTAGCATCAGGTGTTTTTCTAAAAAAAAAAAAAAAAAAAAACAAAAAACAAAAACACAATTGGAGGGCTGAAAATATGAAAATTTGAAAAACAAAAAAATTATATGGTCCAGCTGAATTATGAGTATGTGCTGTAAACTCTTGAAATTGATTTTTGAGTCAAATTGGTCGAATTTTACTGAAATTTGGTTGAAAAATGACACAATAAATGGATTGTTACTTCCACAGTTGGGCAAATAGGGACGGTAATCGATTTTTTACACGATTACCGAATAATCGTCATCGTCATTTTTCGGAAGGTAATTTTATGGTAATCAGGGCTGATTTTTTACAAGCCACCAATCATATTAATTGCAGAAGAATTAGATCTAATCAAAAATACTCTAGAGTTTAGTTTTTACCTGTGAAGAATACATTTAATTACCATCCAAAGGTTAGACGATTACCGATTACCCAGTAATCGTGTAATCGATTACACTCCTATTTGCCTAACTCTGGTTACTTGTTAACGACCCCCTAGGCATATAATAATATGGGTTAGGTTCGAGTAAATTCCAATACATGGTAATTTGTAACGGATTTCTACGGATTTATTAATAAACGCAGTGACACTCGCAAAATTCGGTGGACAATATAAAGAGAGCGAAAAGGAACAGCATGGGAAGCGGACAGACCGACCGGACGGTGTGCTCTTGTATTTGTATTTGTATTTGAAAGGCCAAGCAAGAGGACGCGAGTTTTGACTCTGACACACTTGGCGATTATCTTTGAGTTTCTTGCGGTCTGGATTAATTTTATGCCGATCGGTTTGGCGCGGCGGCAGGCCGGACCCCCTCAATCGTTGATTCATTGGACATTAAAACTGGCATCGAAGAGCTGACTAGAGTGACCTTTAAACAAATGCACTCGGGCAAAAACGGACACAACAAAACGCTTCTAGTTTCGAGCCGAGTCTCTGAGTGAATACATGCTACCTGACCGAAGCGTTTACAATGTAACTCTCGCGACCTACCGAGCCAAGTTGGTGAAGAGATAACCCAAGCCGACCCCCCCCCCCCATCCCCCCCAACCAACACCCTCACTACCCTAACAAACAACGAAAAAGGGAAGAAGCGAAAAAAGGATCAACTTAACAATAACAATCAATTATAACAAATAGAATAGAAAAAGGAAATAAAAAAATAAAAAAAAGGTACTGGGTGTCCATCAAGTGTTTCAAAAGTGAAGGAAGTTATTAGATTAAAGTACTATGGTCTATGACCTTCAAAAGAAAGTATCACGGTCGAAATTTTTAATCTTTTAAATGTTGGCAATCTTTGAACAATTTTGCGGTTTTCAAGTGTTTAAGGACTAATCAGAACAAAAAAGGATCAACTTAACAATAACAATCAATTATACCAAATAGAATAGAAAAAGGAAATAAAAAAATAAGAAAAAGGTACTAGGTGTCCATCAAGTGTTTCAGAAGTGAAGGAAGTTATTAGATGAAAGTACTATGGTCTATGACCTTCAAAAGAAAGTATCACGGTCGAAAATTTTAATCTTTTAAATGTTGGCAATCTTTAAATAATTTTGCGGTTTTCAAGTGGTTAAGGACTAATCAGAACGCCTGTTTTAAAGAACGTCAAAAAAAATCGAAAATTTCACTGAAAAGAAAGGACAGACTTTAACAGTAAGAATTACGACCAGGGTAATTTCTTTTGAAAGTCATACAGTGCACTGAAAAAAAAAATACTATCCAAAGCTTAACCCTCTTAAGACCAGGTTAAGAAGATGTATCAAATATCAATGTCTGCTCTCTCAAATTCAGTGGGTAGTTAAATATTCCTACACTGCAGTGCGGATTTTGCATACACACTTGATTGAAGGCGCTAGAAGGAATATTTTTTTTAACGTTAAGAATGTGAGGCCGCTGTTATTGCGGATTAAAAACTGAAATAAGTTGAGGCAGATAAGCCACAGGAACGGATATGCTCGGGAGTGGCTTTAAGTTAAAGCCACTCTCGAAAGCTTTTAGTCAGTAAAGTCTAGAAAGTCTTTAAGTAAAGTTAGAAAGCATTTATAGTAAAGTTTTTAAAGCCTTTAACAACAGATTTAACTATTCATTAGCTTATAGCAAAAGTTTGCAAGAGCCTATTTGGAGCTTTTTCCGGGAAAAGGGCTCGGAAACAACGGCTGTGCACTTGCTGAAAAAATCAGCATTGTGATTAAATAGAGAATTTTTTCTGAAGAGCGCACCTTTTTGTTTTACGGGCCCTTTCTCGGGAAACGGTTTCAATTAGAATTTCATTTTTTTTTTACCATTGTAATAGCATCACACAACATTTATGAACCACGCAGGGGTACAATTTACGCTTGCTCTTTCTTTCAGTGTTCGTAGAAATTGGGTTTTGGGTATACAATCGTTCAATTGGTTTTACGGTAAGACCGTTTTTTTTTTTTTTTTACCAAAAACTTTTACCTGTTGATGATTTTTAAAAGTGCGGCCATACGCGTTGTATTATAGGCCAAAGCTGCACTGTTTCATTGCCTGGATGGCGAATTAAACTTTTTTTAACTTCTTTTCGAATGCAAATACTTCAAATCACTTTAGGCTAGTTGCGGTACTTTATTGATACCCTATATGAGTCATTGAGCTTTGAAAACTGAGTGGGTTGTCCAATGAGAGAGCAAGTTTCGATCAGATTATGTTTGAACAGGAGATTTGAAAACAAAGGCACGGCATTGCGAAACATAGAATGAAACACGTTCAGACACAAACACGCTCCGCTAAACAAAGATAAATTGGGAATTCATAATCGACAAAATTTTTAGAGCGTGCGCAAGGCTCAGCTGAAATTGGTTCTGGTGCACGTCACATAGTGAGATCAGTGCTCAGCTGAAATTTGTCTCCGTGGACGCCATACGTACATTATGGTGATATGGTTTGTTGTTGTTGTTTTTTCAGGTTAAAATCAATTGGAGTTCATGATCCATAGGATTCGATGGAATTCAGATGGACAATTTACAAACAGCTGTGTCCCAAAATGAGTACATACATGAAAGGGTTAAATGTCCAAGTAGAAGACGGATGGGAAGGGGGATTAATTTCCAGTGTCTATCCTTTTTCGACACACACATTTTAATAAGCGAATTCGTCTTAACAGAGAGAGAGAAAGCGCAAGTCATTCTCTACTTCTATAGCTACACTACAAAACTTCGACTATTAAGAGCTAACAGACGAGTAAATCTTACTCTTCTCTCTTAAATTAAAGAAAAATTTATAAACCCAACGCAGGGGGAAAATTCTGAAGCGTCGGAATGGCGTAAAATATTAGTATACATGTTAATATTGTCACATCACATTCAAACACTTAGGACCCTAATTTTACTGCGCCCCTCCCATTCTCATTCATATCCCTACTATCCTAATAATCAAATTATCTACTTATTTATTTTATTTTTTCTTTTATTCAGGTCTTCATAACACAATTATAAACATAATTTTCAACCATCATTCTTATTTCTTATTATCATTTCCCCTCTCTCTTTCATACTCATCAAATCTTTTTAGGTGCTGTTTTCTGTTTTTGGTTATAATTTTCTGTTTGTTATTTACTGGTACTGTGACAATTGATCCAACGATCTAATGGATATGTTGTACATATACTTAAGAAAAAATTTTAAGGTGCTCGTTGCACTCAACCTATTATTGTGATCCGTTTGTTTTATTATAACTAACTGTAAGACACTCAATAATAATAATAATAATAATAATAATAATAAAAAAAAATAATAATAATAAAAAAAAATAATACTGAGAGTAACTGGCAACTGAGTGTTTCTGTAGCGAACGTGACACGCTTGAACAAAAGGCCTCACCTTCTTATTAAAAACAACCTCCATGCTCCTCCATGATTGAGACATTAAAAAGAAAGATGAAACAAAAACAAACAAAACTTGGTAATAAAAACAAACGGGAAACGAAGATCCCTCGACCAGAGAGCGAAGAAAAACGTGATAAATGAGGGAATTGCGCGAGGTACAACATATTCCCACAAAAAAAAAGGATTATGGAGGGGGAAGGGGAGAAACGCAAGAGAAAACAGGGAGAGAAAGAGAAGAGAACACCAACCAACAACAGGGAGAAAAATAAATAGAGAGAACAACGGATAACATAAGAAAGAGGGTGGGACGAGGGCTCGAGTTTATTAGTCAAAGTGACGTAAAACAGAGGAAAAGGATCGTAAAAATGTATAATAGCCATCATTGATAAACACTGCCCATTCAGATATGGGGCGGGGGGAATGGGAGAGGGGGTGGTGGTGGGGGGAAAAGCATTAGATTCTCACGAAGAAAGTTTTTTCATTTCTCAACTTGGAAAACTTTTCCAAGTTTGCGCACCAGAATATTGACATTCCTTGGATGAAGGAGAGACGGAAGAAGAGGGGAAGGAAAGTTGAAGGAGAGGAGGGAAGAAAAATGACGGCCAACTGATAAAATTTAACAAAAAAGAAGTATTTTGAAAATTACTTTGGAGTCAAAAGTATAGAGGGGGTGAGGGCAATGATAATGGGGGGGAGGGGGGGGGGAGAGTTAAAACAAGCCCAGTTCTGACAAATTGCTCTCTGCTGAATGGAGAAACTTTTGGAAAAGTTTACTCAACTGAACAGATTTCGATAAAAATTAAGAGCAGAATAATTTCCTTTTGAGGTTGTTTAGATTGAAGGCTGATAACAGTAACAGTTGCATACGACCGAAGTATAAATTAAGACCTTAGTCACCAATCAGCCAGAGCTGCCATTTTGCGTATAGTCAATGACATTTTTCAATCCACCGATGATTTCCCCGGTTGAATAGAAAAAAAGTTTACACAGTTCAATTCAGTTCATGAATGTGATGGATGAATCCTCTCGCGCCTGTAATCTTTCTCAACCGGTGGAGTCCAAATCTTCGGTTAATTCACTAAGCAAAATCTCTTTATTTAACCCATAAATGCCCATTGGGTCGTTAACGACCCACTTGAAATGGTTTTTTTTTTGGACCAAATTACAGTATATTTAGGCCAATTTAACTCAAAAATCAATGTTGGGACCATTCGGCACCTATAATTTAGCTGGACCAGAAAATTTCACAATTTTTTTAACTCTAAGGTGGTGTTTTTTGAGAAAAACACCAAAAAACACCCAACATGTTCAAAAAAAAGTTGGGCATACATGGGTTTTAAGGGTACACAACTTTTGGTTAGCCCGAAATACTTTTCCTGTGTCATTTTTCTACCAAAGATTCTGTCGGCGAAACGAAAATGGTTTTTCTATATTTCCAAGGAACAAGGAGAAAAAAAAATCGGTTATGAGAACTCAACTTCGGCTCATATGGAACCTGAGCAGTTCGATTACAGTAACCGAAGTTTTCGATTGTGAGTACCGAACTTCAGTTAGTAGGACTGAAGACGTCGGTAACTGTGACTAATGCTTACGACTCACATGTTGTTCCTACTGAAGACTTCAGTACTCCGAACTGAAGTTCTGTACTTACAACTGAAAACTTCGGTCTCTGGAACCGAACACCCTCGGTGTTCCATCAAAACCGAAGTGTTTTTCACCGTGTACTTACCTATTCTGTTTTCTCCATTTAATTTTCAATTTCTTTTTTGCTCTTTCCTTTTTTATTGTGCACTATCCAATGGAAAGATCTCAAGCATTTGGGTAGAATCAGCTCGAGTGTCACAAAGATTATTTCCTTTCCGATTTCCAGCGATTGCTACACGGAAAAAAATGAAAAGACTAAAAAATCAATTAAGTTTCGTAAAATCAGTAAAATGAAGCAAATGCTAATTTTACTTGGTATTTTTAATAAAACCTACTAATTTAATGGTTAATTTTATGATTTGAACAGTAAATGCTCAACTTTATTAATTTTCCAATCTGCAATGTAAATTTATCAATTTGAATTGTAAATTTTACAATCCAAAACATTGTGACTTTTGCAATTTGTATGGAAGTCAGTTACACTAATCGCAATAGTCACAATGTTTTGGATTGTAAAATTTACGGTCCAAATTGTAAAAATAATACAACTTATGCAAAATTCACAACCTAAAATGTAAAGTTAGTTAAAGGTATTATAAATTTTATCAAAAATGCGACTGGTGAAATTAGCATTTACTTCATTTTGTTGATTATACCAATCTGTTTTTTTCCGTGTGGCAACACCGCGCTCTTCTAAAATGGAGGGAGAGTATGCGTAACGTAACGTCTATTCTCAGCTTGACGATGGCGATGGGGCATTGTTCAGGATCGATGAAAAGATTGGCGAAAGTTGGAGGCTCTGATCTGATTGAAATCTGAATAGACCCATTCATCGCTGATGAAGCTTATCGCATCTACATGTAACGTAAGCACAGCATCCGTCCCGTTGTCAACGCTCCGGGATAAGAAGTTTGCCCGCTAGTTTTTAAGTTTTAACATTTTTTTTTTTTTTTTTTTTTTTTTTTTTTTTTTTTTTAATTCTAAGTTTATTTCTTAATTTATTTAAAATCGCCAAGGAATGAGCCGATCAATTTAAAGAGCGGCCTGCTGGTATAGATAATGATTATGATCTCGCATTACCTATACTGCATTATATTGCGTATCCATTGGTTATTATGGGACCTGGTAGTGCTATCTCAGCCCATGTTAAATTCACTAATTTTAAGTATCATTTTCTGGTGAGTTTTCACAGCAGGGCGTCTAAAAAACTGAGATCTTGTTAATGCTTTAGAGAGTAAGGCTAACCTATTTAAAAAAAAAAAAAAAAAAAAAAAAAAAAAAAAATAGTTACTTTTCCCCAACACGATTTTTTTTTTTTTTTTTAAATGACAAAAAAGTCCATTGTTTGACATTATATAAAGATACATGACTTATTTTTATTGTTCCCGAAACAATGGATGGGTTCTAAGAAATGAATGTAGCTTAGCTTTATAGATCTTTCAAAAACACATTTTTTGTTTTTTGTTTTTGTTTTTAAAAAAGAGCTTACTATCAGGGGTGTAATAAATAGCCCCAAAGAACAGTCGGAAAAAACAAATTTTACAGGAGTGCAATTAAGCTTCACATAATAAGATCCTGCTGTCATCAAAATTAATTGTAATTGTGTTTCTAAACTTTAATTATTTCTTTAGGCACGTTTACTGCTATGAATTCCTCTATTGCTATACATGGAAATGATTGTGAGAGAATGGAGAAAAATAAAAAAAATATTAAAAAAAGTGAAAATTGTTGATTTTATCACCAAGTACTGGGTCCCCTTAAGATGCACAAACTCATTTCACTTTACTTTTATCAAATTGATATTTTTACAAATCACAATCAAAGATCCAAGTAAACGTACAAAAAATAAGAACACAGTTAATAAAAAAAATGAACTACAGATGCAGTCATTTGCAGATGAAAAAATCAGATAAGCAAGAAAATATTACAAAAAAAACTGGGATTGTTTCCTTTCAGGGCGAAAAAGAATTCTCAGTTATTTTGGTGAGATTTGTTGACATATTATTATTATTTTTTTTTCACTTACAGAATATTTAATTTAATGATTAAATACAATAGCTATAAACTGTTTCAGTGCAACAATGTGTGTGTTTTTCGTTTCTTAAGAACTGCGAGAGCAAGATTTCGGCATCGAGGGGATATCAGCGCCTGCGCAGTAATATTCCATTTGGCGGATCCTCGAATCTATCCTCAGCTCTCCTGATCCTCTATGATCCCATTAGAACGCGTGTGTTTGAAAAGGATAGAACAAGGGCAGTCACGTGATTTTCAATCCCACCTTCTTCCCTTTTCTAACACATGCATTCAAATAGGAAAAGAGGGATAAGGACAATTTCCTGGATCTGCTAGTGTGCATACTCGGGCCTAATTTCTCAAATTCTTCGCTTGATTAAAATAACGCTGACCACAGGACGAGGAAACGGTCAGAGGCTGGGAGAGTTGATTACACAGGACGTCAAAAAGTGTTTCGGTGAGCATAATTAATTGCGAGGAAATGGGTAAGGAGGAGGAGAGGAGAGAGGAAATGCAGCGAAATGGAATTTTATCGGAAGGTGAATGATATACGAAACGAATAACGAAGCGCAAACACTTCTTGGAAAATGGAAGATTACTCGGAAAAAAAGAAGAAGAAAAAAGGAGGATAATAATATCATATCTGTGGTTGTCGGTATAAAACGGTGGCCTAGTCGTTGAGTTATCCACCATAAACCACGCGAAACGTCACCGTTGGTACTATGACTTTCAAAAGAAAGTACTCTGATCGAAATTGTTCTTTATCAATTTTTCTTCTATTTGCCATCGTTTTAAATTTGTTGAGGCATAATGTCACAAAGTGACAATTCTACGAGACTCTGAAAGTCTGAAATACTTGAAAACCGCAAATTTCTCAAATTGTTCGAGAAATAAAAAAAAGGAAAATTTATCTATCAGGATACTTTCTTTTGAAAGCCATAGTACACTACACACTCCTTGCACATGACACGACACATACGTTTCCTTGCGAATAAATCAAAACGCGCGCGGACGCTCAGGAGAAGCTTTTCTTCGAAAGAGAGAGGGTGGCGGCAAAGATTAGTTTTCCCCCACGTTCCGTTCCCCCGTTCCATATCCCGTAATTCTGGAACTGGAAAGAGGGGGGGGGGAGTGCATGCGGACTATATCTGATGCGATTTAGAAGCGACTATCTTTTCTCACGACTCGAACGAACGCAACGGCGGGAAATGTCTTTAGAAAATAAATATGGTCGGGTCACAACGTAGCGCTATCTTCCGCATTGTTACCTAACCAAGTATCACCCCCTTCAAAAATGAAAATCCTGATAAGCCTTCGGCTTAATTTCCAGGCCCTCCCCTAACCCCGGAAGGAAAAAGGTATGAGGGGCGCTTGAGAATTGGGTGGCCCCGCGCCATTTCCGATAAAAGGGGTGTCAAGCATTTTGAAAATAAATTCTGAGAGGAAATCGATCACACGAGGGTACAGTCCGGTCCACTGTACTATCAACGAATTAAAGATTGTCGCGAGATTTTCACTCCTTGTCAGTAATGGCCGTGTGAGTGCGGGACAGATCTGCAACGGTTTTACCGCGTCACCCACACTGACATGGCATCTCGCCTGCAAAAGTGTGAGGAGTATGAAAAGTGGCCGGACCGGAACCTTGAAGGCGAAACTTAATATCTCGTGAAAATCTCGCGACAATCTTTAATTCGTCGATAGTACTCTGGGTTCGTCAAAAAGTGGCAAAAAATCAGAAAGTAAACTTCTCATAAATCTGTGATCTACAAACTTTCAAGATCAAGTTTGATCACATAGCAAGAAAACACATTAAACGAGTAATTTAAACCTGGAAAATGTCACTCCCAGATTCACTCGTTACACCCTATAGAAGTCAAAATATTTCTTATATGAAAAAACAAAAAAAAAACCTAAATTTTCTGAGGTGTTAGTAGGCACCGTTTGGCACAACTTAAGCCGGTTTTTTCACTTGTTTTTCCAGTTTTTAAGAGTCCGATGTCCCGTTTGTTACGCGCGTTTTGGCCCCACAGGAAAATTTAAAATTAAGCTTAGCAGGTCAAAAACGATGATTTTCGATGCATTTTTCTCACTTATTTTTCGATAGTAAACCATCGCAGTCGCGCAGTCGACGAATTACACGATATCAGTCGACTTGCTCATTTTCCATTTTAGCCCATTCCAACACAATTAAATTCGTTTTCAGACAATTTTCGGAAAAGTATGTTGACCACATGAATCCATGACCTCAATCCATTGTCTTGGATGTTACATCCGTTACACTTACACCCACAGTCTAGTCCCTCACACTTTCATGATAAATTAGAGTAAGTATAATCTCCATTGGAATACAATTCATAAACTATGAGTAAACTCAAACATCAGGCAATTAAAATTACTGTGGTATACTGCTCAATTTTATTTCCTTTAAGTACTAGTGAGACATTGTCAACAATGAAGCGCGTTTCGAGTGTTGATTTCCCGCAATACGTTAAAAAAGTTATGAGAAAAACTTAAGTTCCGTTCAACCCTAGAATTACGTTTAGGGTATAGTCAAATACCCTTAAATTGGGACAAACTTAAAATCAATAATACGGCACATAAAGTCGCATGAAATTGGGCAACCTCGCACCTCCAAGTAATCAATCTGGAGATGATGCCGCTCAATGTCAGGTGCCGTATTGTTGATTTTAGGTTTTTTTCCAAGTTAAGTAGGGTATTTAACTATATTAACGCTTAGACACGGCAAATTCGAGCGTTAACTTTCAATAACGCCTTGAAATTAAAACTTCAATTTTTCGTGCTGATCGATCACGGAGCAAAACACATGTATAGGCCAAGATGCACAGATTGACCGTTGCTCGACCTAACAGCGCAATTTTTTTTTAAAATAATGCAGGGTGTTAATCAGAGTGCAAGTTTTTTTGGCTCCAAATGGTGGCCAAGCAAAATGGATTAAAATCGCGGCTCGTCGCGAGTTTCAAAGAAAAACAACTTATTTCTTTTTTTTTTCTCCAAAATAATCGCAATTGCTGCATAACTGCTGAATTCAGCAACGAAACAATGCTGACGGCTAAAACTCATCAATCGCGCGAGGGGTGCAGGTCAGCGATGATGAGTTAGTTCTTAGAGGTGCAATGTTTATGTCGATTCCGTAGTGATGTAATCTTTTGAGCTTCGTTCCATACGCGCAAAGCTAAAGCGGCGCACCTTTCCCGATTTGTTCCACAAGGATCTTCTTCCAAAATCGGGAAACGCTCAAAGATTACAGAGCTATCGGAATGACTTGTTATGATTATTAGACCTAGATGAGATCGGTACATATTCTTGTATGTAGGTGTAGGTATCGGCTTGAATTTTGAACCTCTTGTTACTGTGAAGATTGGGCGATTGTCAAAGAAATTTCAGGGGATACGGTCAAACTTTACTTAGTTGAGAAACAATTTAAAAGAGATAAGTCAGGATAAGAGAAGACAGAAAGAATCATTTTCAAGGGCTTAACAAATATTCATTCTCTATACTTAAACTATGGAGGGGATGAAATCGGTGGGGTTCATAAACAATCACTTGTCAGTTTTCTCCAGTCTGAATCTATATTTAGAGGTATCGGTTCTTAGAATTGAATCCACTTAGGTAAAGGTTGATTTTTATCAATGGGTTTGAGCTATTTTCTATAATTTTGAGCGAAATGTTGATAAATCGGATCGTCACTGATTGTGAATCGGCCCAGGCGTTTCATCACTTTATCTAAAAGTGAAACGCACAATCGTATTAAAAACTAAATGAATCGATTGATTCTTACCTGATGATAGTAAGAGTTATCCAAAAGCTTATCCAATCGTTTACACTTCACACTAAACACAGTAACACAACACAATGAATATTATCAACAAAGAACTGAGAGGACACAAATCCTCATACGATGAAACACTTTCGAAAGAAAACTGCCATTAAATTAAAATGATGTTGTCGTTAAAACGAGGGCGAAAACTGATGTAAGGAGATAAGAGTAAAAAGATAACTAGGGATGAGGAAAGTTCAACACGGCAGGTAAGTGAACAGCTCGAGGTTGTGATGAAAAACCGGTTTCGGGTATCCACCCGCTGAGGTTGGTTTTGTTGATTATTCTGCGGTGTGCATGTTATCAACGAATTCAGCGAGAAGCCGATTTTTTTAATTTCACAATCACAGAACGGACGAATCAAATCAAGAATACACGAGAGATGAGGAAAGACACTGGCTTTGATTTCACTTCGTCATTGCTTTGAAAACACTTGGCGATTTGAACACACCTAGCATTTTGATACCCTCGAATGATGTGATCAACGATCAACCATAACGTAGAAAAACACACTGGTGGAAGAGAGATACGTTGTAGGATTTGGCTGAAAAACACTCGCGAATATTGACAAGAAAACGAGAGAAAAATTGGACGCGATTTGCAATGAAAAAAAAAAAACAAAAACAAAAAAACACTGGGTTTAAGCGATCGAACACTTTCGTAAACAACGGACACGTTTAAAAGAAAACAAATATCTCAGCTGATCTGAGATTGAAATATTTCAATAATTTAGGAAAAATTGGGATTGACAAAAAAATTGACGAGCGAGAAACGTAGACTGCTCGAGTTTCTGTTATAAGGGGATTCTTGATCGGTCGGACGGGAAGAAATTTGAGACGAGTAAGAATAAAAAATAATACAGAAGTAAACGCAGAATGTTGCACGGAACGACACTACTTCCCCGCACGAAAGTCTCTCAAACACTGACCGGGTTCAGCTTGAGGAGCAGAGGAGAGGCGGCGGGCGGCGCGGCGGATAGCATGAACCTGCATTTTAGATGCTCCTTCCCTCCACCCTTCCTCCCATCACTCCCTCTACACTCCCACCACCCTTTTACGGCCGTTGTGCTGTGTTCCTCTCTCTCTCTCTCTCTCTCTCTCTCTCTCTCTCTCTCTCTCTCTCTCTCTCTCTCTCTCTCTCTCTCTCTCTCTCTCTCTCTCTCTGCTGCCTCGATTACATCCAGCAGCGCAGAGCACCTACTCTTCGAAGAGGCGGGATGTTTCCTCATTATCTGTCGGACTTTCGTAATTGCCCACTATATGGGCTAACTAACTTGACTAGGAATCTTCTTTTATTTTTTACAATTTATTTGAAATAATATAAGTTCAGTTATAATCTCTATACAGCTTGCTAAAAATCCACACGCGGTGGATAATCAACCGACGTGTCGAGATGTCTGAAATTCTTTTCGTCTCCGTCTGTACAACAATGGGTCTATTGCATAGTTTTGTTAAAGCGTGATGGAGGAATGATTCGAGTGTAAAATCGCGTATGAATCACGTTCAGAGAGCATCGTGTAGTCTCAAAATTCACTCACAACCCCGCAAAAGGCGTTTGAATGGGCGAATCAACCCTGCATGCCTGCACCAGAGCAGCAAAGATGGCCGACGACCAGTAGCGTAGCTTGCAATTTGGCAACGTTGAATTGTGTCCATTTAAACCCATGTTACAGGTCGAATGCGAAGGTGTTCACCGAACACCCAACAGTTCGATCTTTTTCACGAGTTTTAATGGACAAACTGCAACGTTGCCATAATGCACGCTACGCCACTGCCGACGACAGCAATCGGTAAAATAAGTTCTTGCCCGGTGTTTCTTTTTTAGAATTCGGGCAAATCGACATAAAACGTGAAATATTCACCATAGCAATTACAAGCAAAAATGAGAAAGTAAAATTTATCGGGAAAAAACCCACAGAATGACACAAAATATAGGTATTACTATAGGAAGTGAGTCGTTTGTTTACATTTTAACCAACAATATAAAGTGCCGTCGTTGAACATCTTTTGGTGCTCAACCACATGTATTAAGTTACACTGGAAAAACAGCTACCATAAGATTTACCATAACTTGCTTTAAATTTTTGACAGCTCATGAAAATTGTCAATTTTACGTTTTCCATGGTTTAAGTTCAAGATGTCTGGGTTAAAATTTAACCATTTGTCCATTACATGATTAGAATTTAACCAATACGTCTTGAACTCAAAACATGGAAAAAATAAAATTTACAATTTTCTTGGACTGTCGAAAAAAAACCAAGTTGTGTATGTTGAATCTTGCGATAGCTGTTTTTTCTATGTAAAAGTTTTGAAATACCTGCATTTACTTCAAACGCTGTAACATAGTATTTAAAAGTATTTAACAGTCATAAAGTCGTTTTTTAACCCTGTAACTGCCAGATTACCAAATAAACGTTGTATGCTCAAAGTGAGGGGGTAGCTAAATATTCCTACACCGCCGTGATGGTTTTGCATGTACAATTTATTGAAGGCGCTCGATGATTCATTATTTTTCAAATATTAACAAATTGGAGTCGCACTTAATGAATGTACTCGGGCGTGGTATTGAAAGGGTTAACGCGTTGCATGGGTGTTTCATCCCATTAGAATGTATGATAAACAATCGATTCTTGAGGAGGCCAAGGCCGTTTCACTAATCGATTGTTTCTCATGTATTCAAATGGTAATAATAGATAGTTGCCAGATTGCTGGATCCGCCTTTGACGCGTTTGTAGTGCTTTGTACATCGTAATCTTCGGAAAAATCGAGTATAGGTAGTTGCGCAGAATAATACAACTCTCTATACACTCTCTATAATGATCTCGTACACATTCCAAAAAGAATCTTTCGGCATATGTTTATATTGAGTTAAAGTTCTAGGAGGGGGAGGGACACGATGACTGAAAGGGTGAAACGGGTCTTGAGGGGGGGGGGGGAGCGGGAGGGCTTCACGACCGGCCTAGAGCGCCAAAGATGGTAAATCCGGCCCTGCCCGGTCGTCCGGTCATTTCAATAATGATTTCGATAACTTTAACCAGAATTCTGTTTAAAACTTCCCAAAAAGGAATTCTTATTGTAAGGTAGGTGACCCAAAGGTGGCCCGGCTCTTAAGGTGGCCCACCCCCGTTTATTTCATTAAGTTTCATGAATTGACAATTGATGGCGTTAGTGCTGAGTAACAGGATGCTATTGCTTCCCCCATACCAAAAATCAAGTGTGTCGGGTGATTCAGTCGGTGCGGAAAAGGGTGATCACCATTTTGGCAGGCCTTCTTACAATTTTCACGTAGTTAAACAAGCGTAAAAGCTAAGGCTACAAACTAATTTAATCTTGACTTGTTATACATTTTTTAAATGCTTATTTACCCCTCTTTCATGAGTCATGATTATCGTTTCGTGAACTTTACCCGTTTTGACGATATCAGCAAATATTTGTATCAACACGTGGTTTGACTGGTGCACCTAAGGTGGCCCGCTCGTTTTTGTAACAAGTTTGTACTGACCTACGACAGGTGAAAAATTAATTTTAACGAATCATAGGCCGGTATCATTAGCATAAGGTGTCAAAACGCACAACTGGATCAAAAAGGAGTAAAGAAAAATAAAAAATTCCGCTAAATATAAATTTTCACGGAAAATATGAAAAATAAGGGTTTTCTCCCTCTATTTTATTTTCACTCACTGGTGCTTATGATCCCCGTTGACTCACTGATGGGCACTAATATTTATTTTATGTATAATTCCCTGTAATGGTAATTAATAAAGATGAACTAATTAAGTACTATCAGCAGCTAATTAATTACTATTAACAACCATTTTTGGAATATTATCATCAATATTAAATGGGAAAATTAGTGATAAAAAAATGAAAAAATGTAAGGGGGCCAAAAAGGGTTAAAACCCCTTGTTAACATTATTACTTTATCATTATCATTGTAATTTTTTGATTGAACAAATGTATTGAATCCATCTGTGAACGATATAATAGCATTCGAATGCGTATTCATGAAATTTAAAAGGGGGTGGCCACCTTAGGTGCATCAAAAATATTAGGGGTGGCCACCTTAGGTGCACATTTTGCGCGATGTCAAAACCCTACTTTTTTTCAAACGCAAAAAAAAGCCCAAAAACAAAACAAAATTAAAAAAATGAAATCAGTAAATGATAGGTAACTGTCTGAAGAGTAATTTGACGTATTTCGTTTTAAGCGTGCCCATGGAACATGGCACGCTTATTCCGATCGTTTTGCTGCTAACAATATAATACAATGTATACAATGTAATAAGGCAGCCTATGCTTTCCACGTGTATTCCTATGCTGAGTGGCCTAAAGTTGAAAATCGGCTGTTTTTGAATTTTGTGATTTTTTCCTGTCGTGTCTGTTGCGTTTTGAGGATTGCAATGGTACAATTATGAAATCGTACCTTCTAAAGTTTGCAGCAAAAATAGTTGGATTCATTTTAATGCTTTAGTTTTTTTATAATTCCAATTAAACGACGGACTCACCACTTTTGAGGGGTAAGTGGAGTGCGGTGAGGTAATATTTTGCGTTTTATGTTGCCAACTTTGTTGTAATTTTTTACTCTGCTGTGTTGGTTTTACGATGAATAAATTTTTGTTTGTTTTTATGATTAATTTGTTATGGTGGACATTGTTTTTGAGTTATTTTATTACGTTTATTGAATATATAATTGATTTTAAAGTACATTCGGGGTTTTTTCGTACGGGCGGCCGATAACGAGTCGTTGTGTGATGTTTTTTTTTTTTTAATTTATTATTGTTTTGCAGCCGGTGATTGTTTGGCTGCATTGGCTGCACTGCGGCTCACCTGTTCACTAATTTGATAATCTTTCTCTGTGAATGTCTAGAGTCAGCTGATATTTTCGAATAGAAGGCGCGAAATAAAACCGATACAGATCATGGTTTTACTTATAGGATACCTTCTCACAAAAGTAAAGCTTCAAGAAGAACCCGCTAGACAGCGCGGAATGAAGTAGTCACGTTTCTTTGCCTTTATTTGATCAGCTGATAAATGATTTTTTTTTTTTTTTTTTTTTTTTTTTTTTTTTTAGCGCAATTTTTAACATTCAATCCTTTATGGGTTGAAAATGGATCTCATTAAAATAAACAAATTAGATCAGTATTCTTTTAATTTTTTAGTTTCGGGAATTGTTACAACATTAACGCCTGTTCGAAAGTGTAAGCGAAGTTATGGTTTTTGTATTATTTTTTTAGAGGACGAGACAGGCTCAATTAATGGTATTTGTTTTGATGAAAAGGGGTCCATCCAGCTACCATTAGGAGTGCCCCCCTCAAAAATGGATGAAACTTTCAGGGATGATAAAACTAAGCATCATCTTTCAGAATATCTGCAGTTTTTTTAATTTGGTCAACTGGGAGCGGGAGTGCAGGGGGTCAAAGTCAAAACCTCCAATGCTCCATAACTTTTGAACGAGATATTGACGTGAACTTTGCACCAAAAGATGCGTATTTTAAAGATCTTTCGATTGATGTGCTACAGTGTTTAGTTCAAAAATATTTGACCCTTTTTTTGCATTTTGTTTTACTTTTGAAGTTTCCAAAAATCCGTTTTTTGAGTTTGAAAAATAGGCGCAATGAAGGAATCTGAACGAAAAACTATGGCGGCCATATATGATTTGAGAATTTTGAAAAACTTATGTCAAAAATAAATTCAGCGACCCAAAAAACCCGCTTCCGCCAAGTTTCAATAAATTTCATCGATTATTGGTGGAGCAACAAATTTTTTTGTAGAATCGAAAGTCGGAACCCTATTTTTGGCCTAGATTTGAAACTTTGCGCGGTCATAACTCTTGAACGAAATGTTTTTCGGCATCGCGGTTTGCGCCATCTGAAAGCTTATAAAATCAGCTTTCTTCACAGAAGGTTTTTGTTCAGATTCCTACGTTGCGCCTATTTTTCAAACTTATAAAACAAATTTTTTTCTCTACTTTTAGATATTATAAATGAATTTTTACATCTGCATTGAGGGTTTTTTCGAGAAAAGTTGAAAAATATGTTTGAACCCCCCAGAATACACCCTAAGAGGTTGTCAGGAGCTTATGAAAATATCAGAAATGAAAAATTTGGAGTCAATTTTCTGTCTGATTGTTTTGTTTCAAATCATTTGTTTCAGTAATTTTCGAGAAAAATGCCAGCAACGGATGCTCTGGCTCACTTTGTATATAAAATGTAGTAGACTTCTTTTATTCTATTCAGGTCCTCTGGTATTTAATCACTGTCCGATGAGTAAAATAATTGAATTCTCATGCGCTGAGTCCAGACTATACTTGCTCTCTTTGAGAGAATCCAAAAATTAAATATAATCATCAAAGGTACCACTATACGGCCAATTTTGTAAAATAAGCACATGTATGGAGAGGGGGGAGGGGTGGAAGCTTTTATATGCGTAACTTTTTTTGCTTCTCATTGATAGAATGTCATCGAATGAAAGGCTAGAAACTCTGCAACTCTGGTAAGGAACTCTGTTTGCTTGAAGGGACGAATCGCAATGAAGTAGGGGACTACACTAATTATAGTTGTCAAAGTTGATGCATAAATTATTAATACTTCAATTAGTATGTACGTCTGTAATGTTTTTACTGGATGCTAATCATAGCATTTTTTCCAAGTAGATGATTCAGCCTAATTTTATCTTGAGTATTCACCATAAGGTTTCTCTGTACAGTAAAGCCTTTAATGAAAACATAGCAGGAATTGCTTTTATTGACATTAATTGTAATTGTTTAATTTTCAGTTCCAAATCGGCCAATACTGTGTCTAAAAATTCAGATATTGAAAGGAATGACTCTATTTCGTCTCTATCAATATGTAGACATTTATTAATTACCTTCTTTTACCTTTCATCACCATATTCCATCAACAAAACCATGGCCTACCTATCTTTTCTTTCTCATTTTATTAAATTATAAATAGAATCTTTTACATCCATTCAACGCAGAATCGAATCATTTAAACTTCAAATACTCTATAATCAGTGATTTCATCCAAATTTTCATTATTGAATCATTCATGTATATTATAAATCTATTTATTCAATTATTCATATGTTAGTTACATACTACAATGTCTCCTTAAGAATTGCTGATGCATTTCAAACAGCTGTAATCCACAAATGAACAAAACACTGAACCAATTGTAATGTGTCACTGCAAAAACAACGACTCAAAAATATTTTTTTCAAATATACGTCTCAAATGCATATACATTGTCATATTTTCTTAATCAAAGCTCCAACAGCACTTCCTGTACCTTAAATAATATACAATAAATTGACAAATCTTCTCCCATGAACTACATTATAATAAATATATTTAAACCATGTATGCGTAAGCCTTTATGCAAAACTTATTTCTGCAAAACCCAGCAGAGCAGAAGACCAAATGAAACAACTTATGCGCAGATTTTTATGTTTACAATTCACAGGCACGCTTTTCCAATACATGCAATGTATCGGAGCTTCCCTGCTTGTTTTCTCTCTCTCATGCCTTATTAGTGCAAATTGGCTCCAAGCTTAGGTATGTCCACCTTTGGGTCACCTACCTTATTGACAGGAATATTTTTCTCAGTCAAAGGCGGATCCAGCAATCTGACAACTGTGTAGTATTCCCGTTTTAATGCATGAGAAACAATCGATTAGTAAAAGGGCGATGGCCCCCTCAAGAATCGATTTTTTCTCATACGTTCTAGTGGGATGAATTCATGGTTGCCAAATTACTGGATTAGGAATAAAAAAAATAAAAAAAAAAAAAAAAATTATTTTTACTCCAAGTTTTATGGTGCGTTACTAATTCCAACGAGAATTTTGCCTCCTCGCAGAAAGTTCCCGGAACGTCCTCCGTAGAGTCCCTGTTTATAACCACGGGAGGCGCCTCCATGGGATGCGATTTTGCACATTTATTTGATTACATTCTGAGCGCTGTTGTTGTATTTTGGTCCAATGAAAAGATTACACAAAGAGCTTTTTATACAGTGTATTTTTTCACTGCCTTCACTGAATAAAAGCGATAGTCATTAATACCAGATTCTAGTCATATTGTACCAGCAGCAAAACGTTATGTGAACGGCAGAAAGTCTAGTACTTTGACCAGAAAATGATGTTGTTATTACCAGAATAAGGCCATAGAACTAGGATTTCATAAAAAAATTTAAGAACTAGGGGTACAAACACTAGAATTCTGGTGATTGTACCTACTAACCCTTACATAGGTTCACATGTTGTCATGGTTTGGTTCTGGTATAATCTTTTTTTTTTCAGTGTTTGCTGTGCTGATCGACACCTATTTACGTTTTGAAAGATTCTTTTGCGCATTATAGACATTCTTGAGGTGCACCATGATTAAAATTAACAGGCTCATCGGCAATTTACTCTTTTATCCGTAAAACAACGTGCGACCAGTGCCAGATTGACTTTTTTTTTTTTTTTTTTTTTTTTTTTTTTTTTTTTTTTATAACAAAAAATGGACGCCCCCCCCCGCGCTATTGCATGTGACCTATTTCTTTGTAAGCAAATGTGTAATCAGTGCAAATTGTCATGGTCCATGCAAGGACACATCCAATGGCGGCGCCCGCAGAGCCTAAAACCGCTTGACCAATCAAAGGTTGGTACCCTCTTGTCTTAACTCTCTGCTTACAGGGACTTCCGTCCTTCACAGACACGTGGTCTTAAGCTGATATCCTTCATTGAAAAATGTATCCATAAAATGGAAATCGGGATATTTTTAAGGCCATTTTAAGGCCCTTGTATACTCGGACCTTCAATTCTTTTTCTAGACAAGCTCACTCATATGACAGTTCGATTTCCTTTATAGTAAAACGTCAGCAGCTATTAAAATTCGTTCATTCAAATGTTTATCAGTCGCTCAAACGAACTCTGCACTCAAAGACATAAACTCGAACTCAGGCGCGCGGAGGGATGTTAAAAAAAAAAAAAAAACCCCGCGCGCTGGACCGCGCAGGCGCTATATACATGTCGCGCGTTTTTCCCCACGTCGCGGTCACAGTCCGTGCGTGCGCGCGCGCGCGTGCATGTACATTTAAAATCATGTGCGTGTATGTGTTCATATAAATGCATATTATATGCATATTAAAACATACAAGGCTCGGGGAATAATTTATTATCGGGGAAACGACGATTTATTAGGAAAAATTAATTTAAAAGTCGGTACACGAAATGGTTACGAGTCGCGCCGCGATGGAGAGGAGAAGGGAGGGGGGGGGGGGCTGGGGAGTTCGAGCCGAGGCTGGACGAGAGCCAGCTCACAAAACAACTCACTGCTGATCGTCGAGCGAAGCAGACCAGCGGTGTATCCAGAAAAAGTGTCTTTCTCTCTCTTTGCATGCTTTAGAACACGTGCGTTAGAGGAGGACGGAACTATGGGTAGAAAGTCACGTGATAACGTCTCACGCTACCCTTTTCTGGCACACACGTTTAAATGAGGGAAGAGAGAGAGAGAATGCGAACGCATGACTTAGGCGCGCGCAGGAACTGCAAGCCTAATTCTTGAACCGCGCGCGCGAATGATACAGAAGGCAAGAGCTCGAGCAACGGCGGTGATTCGACAGTGTTAAGAAGTGGAAGGGGGGGGGTTAGAAGGGGTTGAGAGGAGGGGGCGGATAAGGAAGGTTCGAGGGCGAAGGGAAGGAAATTGTGTACAGAAGAAGAATTATTTCGCGGGCGAGAGAGAGAGAGAGAGAGAGAGAGAGAGAGAGAGAGAGAGAGGAGAGAGAGAGAGAGAGAGAGAGAGAAAGAAAGAGATAAGAAAAAAATGTTGACTTACGTTGTATGAAAAATCGCTTCGTACGAGAGAGATGACAGTAGAAAATAAAAGAAGAAAAAAAAACGGGCGAACGATTATTGAAAAGGAGGTCTGCGCGGACGGTATGAACGGTGAGTTCGCTGGCTGGTGGAAAAGAAGTGTGCCTTATTTGGATATATCGCACGGCATGTGATATTGTTTTTTATTTTTTATTTATTTATTTATTATAACCCCCCTTCCCATGCCCTGTCTGATTCAACTACACAGTACACTCTTGCACACTCTGTAGCCAGAGTACATCCAATCATTAATTGCGGTAGCATTATTGCAAAACTGGCAGAATAGTACTTTCAAAATATTGCAGATAAATTTGCATTTGGTCAACGTGTGAACATCAGCTTAGTTGGGCAAAAGGTAAGCAATTAATCGTTTTTCCGATTTTTTCTCGATTAATTTTCAAACGTGATTCATGAGGATTTTAGCGGTAATCAGACATACAATTACTATGGAACTATGATGCTGCCATTGCATTTTCGAGATTTTGTCGAACTTTTGGGCTTAATTAAATCCCCTGAATTCATTGAGTTTTTAAGTTAATACATGTATCGCTTGAAAGTTTATGAAAAGTGGAGCCTGGATTCGCCTTTTACTCTATTTCGCTAAAAGGAGGATATTATTGGTTTTTATGCTTCAATTTTGAACCATGCGGTAACAGATGCGTGAGATTTGGAATGCATTATGTCCGTTCACTGAAAAAACAAAGTTTAAGTTGAGCCGAAGCAGCTTTTTAAAATAGCTTCGCAGAGCAAAAGTCCTAGCTCTACCGGAGCAAGTTGCGGTTGTACTGAAGCACTACTTCGGTAGAGCTAAAACAAGAAAAGAGGCTGTTACTCTAAAGAAGTAGTGCTTTGGTACCACCAGTCAATTAAAGAATGGGACTAAAATATATGGTCCCTTATGCGCCAAGCGGCCGATGACATATATTTTAGTCCCATTCTTTAATTGACTGATAGTACACCTGCAACTTTCTCCGGTACAGCTTGAACTTTTGCTCTGCGAAGCTATTTTAAAAAGCTGCTTCGACTGTACATGAACTTCGTTTTTTTAGTGATGTCCGTTTAAGTCCATACGAAAGATTGACTTTGAAGGTGTTCGTTAGGCACTAAATAGTAAATAGTTCGAGCTTTTTACTGAGTTTACATGGATAAAATACGACGTTGCAAGACTGCACGCTTAACGACTATGATAAAGTAAAATAGATGGTAAATTGGGTTTCCAAGCACGACGCGACGCGCACACAATCACCAAACTGCGCTTATACATTTGAGCAAAATATTGAGCTAAATGCAAAGTCGTGGAGAGGGGAGGTCTGGCATAAATGAAATAAAAAAAAGCTCATACTTTCGCTCGTTTTAATTAATGTATTTGTCCGAAACTGAATGAACATTTAGGAGAATGGAGTTTTACTATTTTTCATTGTTGCCAGAATTGACCATAACTCAATTCAAGTAAAATCATACGGAAACTTCGTATGTTTTCCAGCAAATATGACAGCGCTGTTATTTTGTCAAAGGCCGTTTAATTCTCAGAATTTTGGCGCTTCAATGGAGTGCGTTTGTGTGCTTACTTCTGAATTGGCGTGCCCATAAGGAGAGGAGTGTGTGTGATCTCTTCTTGGAAAATAAAATTGGCTTTTTGTGATGTAATCGAAACATAATCTATACTGTGAAACTACACTTCATTGCGTGTCCGGGGCTCAAAAAATGTTCGAAAAGGGACTCGGACGGGTCTCACAGTCAGCGCAGTAGACAGTCCTTTCAATTTTTTTGGGCCGGTCCATGCAGGCTCTGTTTCGTTTAAATTTCAGGGGCCAACCTTTAATTTTTTAAAAAAGGAAAAAAATGTGACAAACCCATTAGAAATTGGTTTTGAACCAGTGCAAGCATTTTAAAGTGGCTATCTAGACATAGAAATCGATATAACCGTCTCTTTAGGAAGGACTTGCATGCACGGTAAATTTATATGGTCAGTTTATGGGTCAGTTTATAAACTGACCCATGACAGAAATTAGCGAAATTGTCATACCTGCGGGTCGATCATTTATTTCATCGTTAAACCGATCGTTAAAACTGTCTATTAGTGATGTTATTGGTCGAAAATGGTAAAACTTGGCTGTTGCTATGGTAACCATCGTTAAGAGTCTCCTTTTATAAAGGTTATTCATGAGTAACCTGTAAAAAACGGACACTATAACGATGGTTACCATATAGCAACGGCTAAGTTTTACAATATTCGACCAATAGAATCACTGATACACAGTCTTAACGATCGGTTTAACGATGAAGTAAATGATCGGCCTCCAGGATAGTTGTATTGGAAGTCTGTGTCCAGATCCACTTAAAACACTTGCACTTTCATTTGAAACCAATTTCCACTGAATTAATGACAATTTTTGATTTTAGGTTAACCCTTTGTATCCTGATGGTACAAATCTGTACCATCAAATTAACATGGTTTTAAATGTTTTTTTTTTTTTTTTTAAAATCACTATATGCACATCAAATTAAACGAGAAAAGTTAATTCTATTTTTTGAGATTGATAAAGAATTTGTAAGAAGGGTTTGTAATAGTGCCGGATATAAAGGGTTAACAAATATGAGACAAACAAACCAGAATCAGATCGCCTCATGCTGCCTCACTTTGGGATAGGACTTATAACGTGAATCAGCCTCTCGATCGCTATAGATCGTCGGTTTAAACCCTCCATGGCGAACACCGACCATCTACCGATGACCGCTGCGCTCGTATCTGGCAAAAAGCCGCAATACTACATATTTGGCCCTAGATTACTGCGACGAGCAGTGTTTTGAACGCAACCATCCCTCCACGCTACGTTGTGCTGGTTGCACTCCGATTTAAATTGAAGGCGACTCTGAACCGAAAGAACGGTATATTATGTGATGCAACTATTCCTACACGCCTTGGTGTGCGGGTTACTTTCCGTTTTAATTGAAGGCGATTTGGATTAATCGAACGAAAGGCGTTTTTTAGTGCGATAAAGAAGATAAATAATCATGTAACATTCTATAAGAAGCGCGACCAGAAGCTGTTTTGAAGGGGCTGGCCCATGGGGGGGTGGGGGGGGGGTTTAAAGAACTCTCAAAATTAAATTTGTAGGAAAAATACAGGAATGGGAGGGTTGGATTCCTCTATAAGATATAGATTGAGGTGTTAAGCCGCTGGAATCACCGCCAAATCAAGTCCTTAGACTTGATCGACTTAACCTCACTCTCTGCGACGAATGCTCTACATAGATTAGTCGGCGCGGCGGTACTGGTAATTCGGCTCCTGACCCATACCTCTGCCTTTCAAAAATTGAGTGATTGAGAGTCTGTGAAATTTATCGATGTATCCTCCATATTAACAAATCCAAAAAAATCGAACCTCCAGGGGACGCAATGGGTCTGTCGCATAATTTTTCTCGTGCGTTATGAAGTATTGAAACGGGTGTAATATCGCGTGAAAATCACGTTGATTGCATCAAATAGTCTCAAAATCCACTCATAAACCCACAAAAAGGCGTTTTAATTAAATCTTAAGATGGCGGTCGAACGGGCAATAAATCAACCCTGCACGCATGCACCACAATAAGTAGCAAAGATGGCCGACGACAGCATTCGATGAGGTATAGGTACTTGCTCGGCGTTTACTCTTTAGAATTCTGGCAAATCGACACAGAACGTAACATATTCACTATTGTAATCACAAACAATAACGAGAAAGTAAAATTTACCGGGAAAAAAACACACAGAATGACACTTTTAAGTACTACGAGGAAGTAAGGCGTTTGTTTACATTCTAACCAACATTATTGCATGCAGGGTTGATTCGCCCTTTTCAATCTTAGGTTTTCCTTAAAACGCCATTTGTGGGTTTATGAGTGGGAATTTGAGACTATTTGGTGCTCTCGATGTAATTTTGCTGCGATTTTATATACTCGAACCAACTAACCATAACGGTTAGAGCTAAAGTATGCAACAGACCCATTGAACTCCCCAAGAAAACGATACTTTTGCATTGATTAAAATGAGAGACAAACTAAAATCAAAATCGATTCCACTACTGATGAGAGTGTAGTTAGAACATTTTCAATTTTTCCATTGTCCCAAAATACTTTGAATGGTAGCTAGGTAAATCAAAACAAACCGACGAGACATGCATTTAATCAAATTATGCAAACCGGTTTATCAAAGATGTAAAAGTTGTTCGACCTTTTCTTTTTTTTCTTCTTCTTCCTCTCGAAAATGCAACGTCGGAAACGACAACCAATTAATTTGATGATAATGATGTTTAAGTGCTGGCATTACTTCAACATCAGAATGTCAACTGTCAAGTTGATTAATTAGACTGATTTTCTTTTAATACGTGTATGTTATATTTTGGCAAAGTTGTAAAAAGAAGCCAGGTGATTAATAAGTTGGCCAATCAAACCCAATGAATAGTAATGACCATTTACGAAACGAATTTCATTATTCGTCCACAGACTGCTCAGAATCGAATCCAACCGGACCAAGCTTTAATTTGAACCAACATTTGATCAACATTGAAATTGTATTTGCTCGTTTTTACTTTCTCACTCAAACGAAGTTAGAAATTGAGCAAGTATTGCGATGGTGTAGATGTCTGTCAGTCTGTATCCAAGGGCGGATACAGGGAATTGTCTTTCTCTCTCTCCTCCCATTTGAAAACGTGCGTTAGAAAAGGACAGAAGAGGGGGCCAAAGTCACGTGATGGCCCCCTCTGCTGTCCTTTTCTAACACATGAGTTCAAATGGAGGGAGAGAGAGAGAAAGACAATGCCCTGTATCCGCCCATGTCTGGTATCTCGGCATAACTTTTTAACCAATGGTTCATTTACATCCACATTTTGCAGAGAAGTTGCTTTTACCATTCCTTAGAAGGGCTTTTTTGTTGTTTTTTCGACATTTTAAATTTAAAGCAAGTTATGGAGGATAAAATGTTTCCATTAAATGGTTAAAATGGGTAAACACAGGAAAACATTGGAACATTTCAAGCGGTTTGAATTTTGATTAAATTTTGCAAAAACATTCTGCAACCAGCCTACTGTAAAATTAACCCCTTAACGGGGGGTTATGGGGGTCTCCCCCAAAATATTGACTGACCCAGCAAAAGACTTTAGTACATAGCTAACCAAAGATTTTGTACGCCTAACTAAAGTGATTTTGCTGGGTGACCCAAAGATTTAGTTGACTCAATTGAAGTCTTTTGTTGGATTATTTTTCTACCAAAGGTTTTGTCAGCGCTATCAAAGAGTCTTTCCCCCCTGTGTAAACGTAATTAAAAAGTTAGCCATTTACGAGACCTGAAATTAATCGTTTGATATCTATCGCGAATCCCACACCCGACCCGAATCAATGAACTCGTGAGCACTCTTGATCATATTTTGCATTCTTTTTGTTGAATCAATAAAAGTAGTTGCGATTTGAGGGCATATTGCGAACTTCGTCAGCGACAGACCTCCAATGCGTATTTGTGCATCTTGTTTGCGTTCCGTTTATGGAGGGCGGCGAGCCGCAGCTGCGAGCAGCGCAACCTGGGTCGAAAAAGAGATCTGTCCGGACAAAAAAAAAGTTGTATAGTTTTTGCTTCAGAAATATTTTGGAATCGATATTTTCTTACAAAAAACCACTAGCCAGACCAACTTTCCGCTGTAAAATGAATAGCTAGACTATTTTTTTCTTAAAGAAGTTTGTCATTTACTGGTCATAATCTCGATTTTATTTTAATGAATGAAACCGGAAAATACTATATTTTCATTCACTGTGCGGTGGCGCGGCTATCTCTCTCTCCTTCTCTCTCTCTCTCTCTCTCTCTCTTACCCCTCTCTCTCTATCTTTCTCTCTTTGCCTATGTAAACGCACGAGTTAGGGAAGGACAGAGATTGAGGATAAAGTCACGTGATAACCACTATACCACTATCCTTTTCCAACGCGTTTGTACGAATGGGACGAAGAGAGAGACAGACAGTTCCTGGATACGCCACTGGCGCGGTGGGCGCACAGATTCCGTTGAATGGGAACCATAAGACCCGAAGCAAGATGCGTTTGCGATTCGCCGTTCAATACACATGCTCGGTCCGGCATGAGATGACCAGAGACTAGAGAGAGAGACCAGCCAAACCGGAATCGGTAATTAAAACGTAACCGTGCCCCTCTATAGATAGACTCGATAGTCGATAGAGAGTATATACTGCAACTGTCTGTCCTCCTTGTTTGCTGCGAGGATCGGTACGTTAGATCGCATCAAGACGATACGTCGCGTTACGTCACTCAGTGGGTTAAAAACATGGCCGTTTTCGGACAACGTTTCGCAAACAAAAATCAAGGCTTTACGATGATTCAGTTGAAAGTTTTCCAGATTTCAATCCGATGGATAGTGGAACTAGACGTTTTTGGGAAAAGTCGTGAGTATAGCATTTTAAATGGAGCTGTTGTAAACTTTTGCTACATGCGTATTAACCCTCTAAAGGCCAGGTTATTTCAAAAGGACGCCACTCTTCCGTTTATAAAGGGAACGTAGTTAACTGTTCGTACTCGGGGGGGTTAAAATTGCCTATGCGATACATTGAAGGCGCCCGAAGACATCTTATTTTGTACATGTTTTCATCAATTGTCGCGTTTATCCGGAATGAAGACTGACTCAATGTGACGGAGCCTAGAGAAGAAAAACTAGTATACACGGGCTTGGCCCTTAAGGGGTTAATTGTTGATGAAGGGGTAAAACCCTGTAAAAATTACGATTAGCCCACTAAAAAATCACGAAATCCACTCCCAAACTCAATAAACTCATACAATGCTTTCAAACGCGAGACCATAATGGCGGCCGTTGCCGCGGATTACATAGGGTTTTCCTATATATCTTCAATCAGCTCCATCTACATGAGGTGTTCTTGCAACACCATATACAAGAAGAAGAAGCATACAATGGCCATACGATTTAGGCGGCAACGGCCGCCATTACGGTCTCGCTTTTGAAAGCATTGTATAAGTTTGGGAGTACATTCCGTGATTTTTTAGGGTGCTAATCGTTATTTTTACAGGGTTTTTTGCCCATTCATCAACTATTAACGAGCCTGTAGCAAAAGTTTGCAACAGCTCCATAGAAATCAGAGAAATAACGCAAAATCCAAGAACGTCAGCTCCTGCGCAATTTTTTCTTTATGGCTTTGTTGAACCCTGAACGATTCAACGATCAAAATTGGTTGAGAATTAAAGCTGTACTTTAGGAAATTCATTTCGCCATAAGCTCAGTGAGTGCCAGTGATTGAGAGTGGTAATGTGTCACTCGCATTCATTGAGGCTTTTGGGAATTTTCGTATTTCATAATTTCCGGCTTTGTTTTAGAGTGTTTCAGCTTGAAACTTTCAGGGTATCTTCCTGAAGTATTTACTCGCAGGTGGGGACGTTCCTCAAATGTACACTCATAGCGGAAGTGCACCAATTTTAGCCAAAAACTGTTGACTTTTCGAGCAGCTCGACATGGTGACGACGGCTCGAAGTAATCGACCCTAGAATCATCTTAAACAACAAATAAAGGGCAAGATATAGCTACTTACAAAGTTGAATGGATAATTGGCAATTAGTCACATTACATAGTTTTTGATAGGCAGTACCGACTCACTGGCGGATCCCGAAATTTACTCCTCTCCCTCTTTCCTCATTAGAACGTGTGTTTTAGAAAAGGATAGATCAAGGACGGTCACGTGATTTGCGCCTCCTATTTTACCCTTTTCTAACACATGTGTTTTAATGCGAAAAGAGAGAGAAGGATAATTTCTGGTAGTGTAACAAACGCAGAAAACCAACATAACTTTTCATGTCCAGAAAAATACATGTTTGGATGGACGGTGCGCAGATACACGCGAGAGATCGCACAGTATAAACAGAGACCGCAATCACTGGAGAAAAATAAATAAATAAATATAAAAAACAACAACAACAACCACAAAACAAAAAACAACAGCAAAAATTCTGGTTTTATAACCAGAAGTTTATACAGAGTAGCTTAACCTTCTAATTACCGAGGTATTTGAATTGCGGTGTTAACTGGGGGGGGGGGACTTCAAATTGAATAATGAATTCCACACGCACTCTTACATGCGTGTATTTAAACTTGTTCTCTGTCCATTTAATATTTAATTTGCAGCATTTAATTATTTATAGGTACCTATTTTTATATCTATGGAGCAAATGAATTTATTATCAATTAATATATGAGTCATCACTGATTTTTTTTTTTTTTTTTTCTTTCTAAAAAAAAAAAATCAGTTATGTTGATAATTCAACGGTGATTTCACCGCTTGAGAAAAGATGACAGATACGAGTGTTTTCGTGAATTACCATGTACTGAACTGAACTTTGCAAATCTTCTCGTCAATCGATGGAACCTTTGGTGAATTAAAAATTGTCATCAAAAGAAACTAAAAGCTGCAGCTCTGCAACACTATGCGTTGCTGTCTGCTGTTTCTTCACGCACCTTTCTTTCGCGAGGAGGATTTTGGGAAATTTAAGCAAATGTGCGAACAAAAAGCAGATATCGGAAAAAAAAGAGGAACGAATCTGCTCGAATGTATCTGGACTACTTTTCTCGTACATTCCAGGCAAATTTTTGGAGAAAACACATTCTTTATTTACAACCTTTTTATTAATATTCCTTGAATTCTCCATGAGAGCCGAAATTTTGGGATGTGCCAAATCACATGGCCACACAGGAAAAAAAAAATATTCTAGATTTAAAACTATATTTTTGAATTTTGTGATAAGACGTACTTTTGAAGTAAAATTAATTGTTTTTAAATTAAAAATAATTGTTTTTTCATTGAAAATAATTGTTTTTAAATTGAAAATTCGGTATTTCGATCTATTGAAAAGTTTTTAATTTAAGAAAACTTAGTTTCAATTTTAAGATATGTCTTTTTGTCATATATAATTCAAAAATATTTCTTTTTAAATCTAAAAAAAATTATTTTCTGTGCATATGGCAATAAGTTTTTGTCTCCAAAATTTTCTGGTTGGGGGTTAAGAGGACCTCGGGGTGTGGGGGGGGGGGGCTAAGCCTCTGCGCCCCTGCCCCCTCTTATTTCCGCCTATGGGTGAAAGGAAATTCTCCTCGCACGGTCATCTTGATTTCAACCATTACGTATAAAAACATAGCTTACGGAAAAAAAATATACATATACATTTCGGTAAATGCGCGGGGCTGTGTGTATATGTATAAGAGTGGAGAAACGGGGCTGCTGCATGGGCGGATACAGGGAATTGTCTTTCTCTATCTCCCTCCATTTGAACATATGTGTTAGAAAAGGATAGCAGAAGAGGCCATCACGTGACTTTGGCCCCCTCTTCTGTCCTTTTCTAACGCACGTTTTCAAATGGGAGGAGAGAGAGAAAGACAATTCCCTGTATCCGCCCATGGGCTGCTGAGGGTGGGAGGGACTGGAATGGGGTCGAATGGAGGAATGTGAGTCAATACAATTTGCAAACAAAATATGCATGATGTAGTCAGTCAGCGTGTACATTTTTCGTGTGAGAAAACAAGACAGTAATTATTTTGTTCGCTAAACGAGTTAAACGTCGCCGTCCCGTCGCTTAGGAAATAACACCAAAACATGGAAAAGATGAGGGAAAGAAAGATGCGATGCAATGCAGCAGGGGCATGTCCAAGGAGAGCGTATGATTTATGAGTGACAGTTTTGCCAACCTCATCATTTTCGCGGGCGGCGCACGGCGGCGGCCGCGGCGCGTCGGCAGACGATCTTTCTTTCCAGTGTTGTCATATATGAAGAGAGAGAAAAAAAAAGTTTACGGTCCAGTCGAATGTGGTAAAAACTAGAGTCCCTAAATACCACGAGAGTTGCGCCATTGCTGAATCCATTTCTGATTGGCTCTCTCAGATTTAGGCTCTCACCGAAATCCCAAGAGGCAAATGCAAATGGCGGAGGGTTTGTTTACTTTTCAAGCACTCGCTTTTATCACACATATTTTACTGTACCAGTGACCGCGGTAGTTATTGTTGATTTTTCCGATGCCTAAATTTTACTATGAAGAACATTATCTCTTTCAATAATGACAGTTATTGGCAAGAATCGAAACGTAACCCGTTAGAAGTAGCGAAATAGCGGCAACAGTGCAGAGGCATATGGCCAACCTCATTTTGCCTCTTAAGGGGTATCTCCACCTGCGAATTTAAAAGCGCGAATAAACTGATTGAGCCAATGAGCTGCCTTGAAGTCGATAGGCCGTGTCCGATGTATCGACAACGAAGAAGCCTATTGGCTCAAGCGGTCAATTCGCGCTTTTAAATTCGCAGGTGGAGACACCCCTTTAGGGGCTCCATTGATCCGCTTCTTCTTTTTCTTTTTGAGAGACTTGACGCAACTCTCATAGTATATAGGGACTCAAGTAAAAACCAGAGTCCCTCTTCAATCAATGGAGCCCTCATTGAGCGGATCAATGCGGAGCCCTCAAGAGGCAAATTACAAATGGCGGATGGACATTTACCTCAGCGCTGTTGCCGCTCTTTCGCTATCTCTAATAGGTTAGGTTCCGATTTTCGATAGTAACGGTCATTCTTGAAAGAGATAATGTTCTCCAGAAGAACATTCAAGCAAAGGAAAAATTACCGCGGTCACTGTTACTTCAAATGCGTAATGAAAGCGAGTTTGCGAAAAGTAAACAAAGTTTCCTCCTTTTGCATTTGCCTCTTGTATAGGGGCTTCCGTGTGAGCCTAAAACTGAGAATCAGTCAGAAACAGACGATTCCGACATGGTGCAACTCTCATACTTTATTGGGACTCACAATCCCACGATTGATTTTGGTCCCTTCTTCATACTAAATTTTCTTCTCCTTAGCTTAATGTTAGAAATTGAACTCAGACATTGTAAACATGTAGAGTATAATTAGCAAAGACTTTCATAGAAAATATCACAGAATATATGGAAACCAGACTAAGCCCTTTTTAATACCCACCCTCTTGCAACCCATGTCTTTCTAAGGGGGTACATCGCCCTCGAAATGCAAAAAATGAATTTTTTTGATTTTTTTTTTCACTCTTTTGATAGTCGAAATCCTAAGGATTCAGAATATGTAACTGTTTTTTTCATAAGAGCCATGGAAGTATTTTTAATTATTTATTGAAACTAAGATGGAATAAACAAATCTGCCGCCAAAGAGCGTTTTGAGCGTATCGTTTTTTTTCAATCTTCTAATAGTATACGGAATGTAACTTGAGTTCTATTATTGCTAAAGACTATTCTGTTTTTTTTTTTAAAAAAAAAGATGCACAAACTTCTGCTCTATTATCCACCAGAAGCTTTTTTTAAAACATTAGAAATTTCAATTTCAAAAATGGAGTTGAAGATGAAAAAGCTAAAAAAATTATGCCTTAAAAGTAAAAAAATTAATTAAAATACTTCCAGTCTCTTATGTAAAAAAAACCTCTGGTAGATAATTGAGGGCAAAAAGACCTTACATTTGAGCCAAAAAACAGTTCAAATAATGATGAGAACTCAAGACAGATTCCGTACCGTTTAGGTCTATTTTTTCTTTTTGTTTGATTTAATGGGCACTTATGCAACCCGCGCGACAAAAATTTGTGATTTTTTTTCTTATAAGCTCACGGACCAGCTCAAAAAATTTCAGACCCAAAACTTAACTCTGGAAGAAAAAAAAAAATTGGGTGATGTACCCCCTTAACTTGTCTTCCGAATTCAGAGAGGATCCGAGGAAATCCTCAATATCGCTATAGCTCGTAGAATCGGATAAATTCATGGTTGCCTAATTGCTGGATTGCCCATGGTTTTGATGATCCAAAGAGGTATCCGTTCTGCCAATCGACGGCGGCGAATATGGAAGCGCCAATGGGCGTGGAGTCACAAAGAAAACAATAAATTTCTTGAAACATTGAAAAGATCTTGTAACGACATGAATGACCGCGAGTGATAAAATGAGAAGAAAAATGCGGACACGAACGAACAAATTGGTGTAGGACCTTTTTGAGGAATGAGGCGGGCACAAGACGCAACCACAAAATCGTTTTTTAACATCTTTGATAAGAGGAGGGGGAAGGTATCGGCTGACCATTAAATTATTTAAATTCGACCTGCATTGCCAGATTTAACAAGAAATCTTTTAATTTTTGAATTTCTACGGAGGCAGCAGGAATACGCACTAGCGCAACCAGGATCTCTTCCATCTCTCTCATTTCCCATTTGAATGTATAAATAGGAAAAGGACAGAAAGAGGGTTTTATCCCCTTTGTCCATCCTTGTCTAACATACGTTTTATAATGGAGAAAAGAGAGGGATGAAGAAACTCTCGGGGCGCTACTGGAGTAGTATACGTCGCAGGCAAATCGCAATCTTAGGCAAATCGCGAGCCGCTTGTTTATGATTAGAAATAAACAACAGGGAATACCCCATCAACACTTCCTCACTTCAAACTTAATTTGGAGGCCCCTAGACTCCCTTATATTTTCTGAGAGAAACCCCCAGACCGCCCTGTAATATTTTAAGGGAGACCCACACCCCCCTTTACTAGGTTAATTTTAAAGTAGGCTGGTTGCAGACTGTTTATGCAAATTTTAATCAAAATTCAAACAACTATATTCGAAATAGACTGTTTTTAGTGAGGAGCGGGAAATTTAAAATCCAAGAGTCTGAAGGTTTTCAAAAGAGTTTCATCAACTCAAGTTCGGGATTCCTAATGATTCTTTGGTACATCCTAAACTTTCGAAAATGATTCCTGCGTTTAGAAGTGTGGCAACACCGAATGTCTCAGTTTTCTTATACAGGGCGTTGATTGTGAATCATTTTTAATGTGTAAACAAAGACCCATAAAATTGTTATAATCTGGATTGGACCCATCGCATTGCCGGCAACCAAATGACATTTATATACCTGTACACATATACCTTTACATGTTTATTGTTTCCACAATGATACACAATATATATACATATAATAAAAATCTTAGTAATAATAAAAAAAAAATACCTGCGTAACGTAGTCACTTATGCAAACACTGTTTCTCGAGACGACCATTCAAGATTTTTTTTCTCAATCGGCGGAATCACCGTTAAATTTAATGCCGTTTATCGTGAAATTCGGCAACGGTGCAGTTCGTCCAATTAAACCTATGAAAAAGATCGAAGTATTGGGTGTTTGGTGAACACATTCGCATTCGACCTTTTTTATGGGGTTTTGACAAAATGCAACTTTGTCAAATCGCAGGCTACACCACTGCTTAAATTATCAAAATCAGTGGCGTGGCGTGACCAAATTACCGGTGACACCTGAGATAGAATCACTCTGAGGATCATCAAGGGGGGGGGGGGGTCGATCGTGTCGAATTTTCTTTGGAAAGCTTACAAAATAATATAACAAGCGCTTGGAAAACGAGAGAAATGCGAGTCAAGAGCGAAGACCTGAGCCAAGACACGGGAAAAAGCTGACAGATAGGCTTCGATTCGGTCCGCTCAGAGTCTGCCGCGTGAATGGCGATGGAAAACAGAAAACTCCGCGATGTTGCGAAGCACCGGACTAGCGAGAAAGAGTGGTGGGGGAAGGTGAGCGCATGCGCAGAGCCGTGTTACCTTTATTTTTTTAGGTTTCACGGCTCCCGTACGGCCGCACTGAATATGCTGAGAGACTGAGCCTGCGCTGCGATATTTGCGCTGCTGGTGATATTTGTGTGTGGAGCCGCATGGCGCATAGCCACAATGCATGTGTTAGTGGGGCTTGACACCTAAGAAAATAAAGGTAACACGATGTATTTCCGGAACCCTCCACGATTTCTCGCTGCATTTACGCGCTCATCTAGCACTTCTCTGTCTTTTTCGGATATTCTTCACGCTTTTTCGGTTGGAGGACGATATGTTTTGCCCATCTCGATAAGTTTATTACGAAATTATGAAAGCGAAAAATGAGGGAAAATCGTACTGTTACCTTAGGTGTCAAAGGTAACATGGACGACTCGCCACTGATCAAAATATCTGCAATTTTTTCAACGTCAGTATGACTCTACTCCCGCGGCTGAAAAAATATTACAGATCAAAATATTTTCGTGTATTACAGTTGCAAACTAATCTGAGATGAATGATGCTTTGATATAATCGGTGGAATCACAAACAAACAAAAAGCAAAAACAAAAATGTCACTAAGGGGACCTGGACATAAATGTTACCTATGAAAAATGGGTCATATTTTGGTACCCTTTCCTCAGGATTAGTTTGAGCTACAGCAATGAGATTTTGCATACCTAAATATACTCCTCATTGCATTTTATTTTACTTTCTTATTTTCCTTGGTTCTGGAATTAAAATTTTAATTTTTTTCACAACTTTAAGTTTAATTTTTTGAAACCTAAAAAAGTTGTACTTTTTTATGGTTTTTTTATGAGCTTTCAAATTAGTTTTAAAAAAAAGTAAAAATCCAACTGCGCAATGACTTTGATTTTACTTCCATAGCTAGAGGCAGAATTTATGAACATTTTAAAAAAATAATTCATGGTTATAGCTTTTTTAGATTTTCGAGAAAAGTGTACCAAAAGGTAAAAAAATGCAAGTTTAGGGAAATTAAAAAAACCAAAAAAAAAAGTACTCACATTTACAGGTTTATTTTTGGTCTTAGAGGATTAGTCTGTGTTTGTTTCATCCATGATATTTAAAATGCATAAAAAAATTTAAGTGAGTAGAACGTATTATACATCATTTTGTTCAGGGACAGATGATCTACGAGAAACAATAAAATAAAAACTTTTTTTTGTTTTGTTTTTTTTAATAGGTCCACTAGTTCGCTTTAAATAATACTTCAGAACGGCAATTATTCCTAAAAGTGCATTCATAAAAGAATATTTAGTCAGATCACATAACATTATGTCGTTTTTCGAGGCAATCACCAATGACGTTTGGTCAAAGCGCTTTATTGTTCGATGAAAAACTTTGACCCATGCACTCGGACATCATTTTAAGGTTTTGCGCAACGAACATCATCCATCTGGATCCCATCGTCAAGAACCTTGGACAGAGAAACAGACATTCTTTAGAAGCCCTATAATAAAAGCAGCGTTAAGGATTTATAAAGGAATTACCAGAGACAAATTTATAACAATTAATTATGAAGTGATGCTCGATGATCATACTTATACATGTGTTTCTCTCTCTCAGCCCGTTTGAATGTATGCGTTAGAAAAGGATGGATATAGGGCTGTCACGTGACTCCAGCCCCTGTTTCTGTCCTTTTCTAACACATGCGTTCAAATGTGCAAAGAGAGAGAAAGACAATATCCTATGGCTACGGCTATGATCAGTGTTGAGCAGGAATAAGAACTAATCCTCTCTTTTTCTCGCAGGTCAATAAATATTCCTTGAGGCGGATTAAAAAATAATAGCGCGCGATCTTGCGATCTACCTTGCAAGAACACCGAATCATTTGATGCATACGATGCAAAGAAATTTTCATGACCATTATGTAAGACATGGGAAAAGCAGTTCATCGTGAATGTTTATGAATGGAGAGCAATTATTATATTCTCATTCTCATTTTTTAACAGTATACAAGGAACAAGGATTTAGCATGGGTTCCGTGATTTATGAAAGGAGCAAGGAGAGAGAGGCAGAAGAGAGAGAGAAAAAAAGTGAGAAAAGGAAACTAACATGAAAAGGCGCGGCTTTTTCCAGGAGGTGTACACTGTACATGTACGTCGTACGAGTAGGAGTACTCTCCTTGAGATTGTGGGGTAACGCATTCACGTCTTCGTAATGGGGCTCTTGCAAGCTTTCTCTGCTGACGAAGGGACAATCGAATATGAGTAAAAAACAAGCGAGAAAAACGACAAAGACGCTGAAAATCTCTGAAACCCGCTCTCGTACGTACAATAAAAGCATATTATAAATACGCGACCGCAATGGCGAAGAAACACTGTTAAAAATCGGCCAAAAAATCTTGAATGAAAATCGGAGCGAACGTAAAAATGAGGGTAAATTTTACTCTCCTGCGTATAAAGTAATAAACTGTTGGGAATACCCTACGAACACTTTTTTACATCAAACTTAATATGGGGGACAGAACCCCCTTTATGTTTTGGGGGAGACCTCAACAAATAAAATATATTCTAAGGGAGACGCCCAAACCTCCTATAATATTCTGGGGGAGACCCTCAGAAGGGGTTAATTTTACAGTAGGCTGGTCGCAGAAAGTTTTTTGCAAATTATTATAAAAATTCAAACAGCTGTATTTGAAATATTCCAATTTTTCCCTATGTTTATCCATTTCCCCTTGACTTTAATGGAAACCTTTTATACCCTTCATCACTTGCTTAAAACTTAAAATTTTGAAAAACAAAAAAAAAAAAAAAAAGAAGGCCCTTTGAGGAATGTTATAAAAGCAACTTAAAAACATAATAAACTGCGTTAATAAGACCTGCGTTGAACTGCCATTAAGAACTTGCCGTTATAGCAGTTATAAGGGTTTATTACTGACTTTTATACTTTCTTAGCGTGATTTTTGTGATTTTCGCGGGTTACATCAGATCTATTTGCTCGCAGAAAAAGTTTTCAAGAGCCCCATTGATGATCTATTTTCACTCAACATTTTTTTCTCCCGCGCTTCTTAAATGGTTAAAAAAATCCTCGCAGAGGGTGATTAAATTATGGTATTTATGGTAGTAATATGCTTGATAAAGCCACTGAGATTGTTGGGCGCATCCACGCATAGTGAATGATATCAACAGAACATTCGAGACAAAGAATTTTGCGATCTGGATTTTAATTGCGTGTATACTTCAATGTCCGCAACCTGTATCTGTTCGCGGTTAAATAAGGGTATGAGAGTTGAGAGACCACCCTTATTTCCTACTGTCGGAGGAGGGTGAGCAAAGCTGGTATGCGGTTATTGGTGAGCAGAAACCAACCCCCCAACCCCCTTAATATAAAGGGGGAAAGGAAAGGGGTTGAAAATTGTGGAAAAAGAAAGGGAAAAAATGGAATAGCTTCGCGAGCGGCCAGTAATTTTTTGGTAAGTTATTCCGACGAAATGAAATTATGCGACACGATCTGATGATGTAGGTAGGTTTCCGGTGTGATGGAATGGGGGAAGGGGGCTGGGGAGAGAGGAGGGGGGAGTTCGGGGGCCGGGGCACACGCGAAAGAATTATGCGAGGGGCGGAGGATTCAATTTGAGCAAAGAGACGCCGCTTTTTTTTTTTTTTTTTTAAATGAATGTGAGGAAGGGGAGGGGGTGGCCGGAGAGGCGTGGGGGTCGGGGGGAGACCGCGTTGACGTCGCGGGCGTCGGTGGTCCCTCGGCCGCCGCCGTGTTCCCGTGCCGTGCCATGTCGGGGCGATGTCAATTTGACATTTCTGACATTCCGAGCTAAAAAGCAGCAAGCGCACATTGGCTTGAAGTATGCGGATTACTCCACTCTCCGGATGGAGATTATAAGTTTTGATCTCCGCTTCCGAAACGTGTAAGTGTTGATAAATTCAAACTCTACGAATCTTAACTTAAAGTAATATTACCTGCGAAGCGCAACGATATGTGAGCCACGGAGAGTCTAGTACTTTTGCCAGAAAATTCAGGTGTTACTATCAGAATATGGCCACAGTTCCAAGAATTTCCTAAACATTTTCAAGAATTATGCGGTACAACACTGAAAAAAAAATAATTACCAGGAGCATGGCGATATATGTGAACCGATGTAAGGGATGGTAAAATCACCAGAATTCTAGTTTTTGTACCATAGTTCTTGAAAATGTTGAGGAAATTCAAGTTCTATAACCTTTATCTGGTATTAACAACAGCATTTTCTGGTCAAAGTACTACTTTCTGTGATTCGCATATCGTTTTACTTCTGATGATATTGCTAGATTTTATAGGAATCATTTTTGTCGTAGTGAAACATTAGAAATTCTGGTAAAAGTACTATCCCTCACTTTGTTTCACTTATCTTTGTACTTCTGATATTTCTGCAGTATCTCCCCCCCCCCCCCCCCCCCCAAAGAAAAGCAATATGATCTGACTCATTCATCAAGGTGAGACAAAAGTTGTGGATCTTTCAATCCGCTGGATGGCGCTACTATTCACATTCTGAAATGTCGTATTTTTCGGGCTATTCAGATGAGATAGCAAATGTTTATGGTAATTAGCGGAACACCACTGGCGGATCCAGAAAAGTATCCTTCTCTTTCTCTAGCCATTTGAATGCATGTGTTAGAAAAGGATAGAACAGGGGGCGAAAGTCATGTGACTGCCCCTAATCTGTCCTTTTTTAACACAAGTGCTCTAAAGGGAGAAGAGAGAGAAAGACAGATTCCTGGATCCGCCATCGCGGTACACTGAAGAAGAAAAAAAAACACTTTAGTAGCGCTGACAAATCATTTGGTAGAAAAATGACGCAGAAAGACAAGTCAACCAAAACTTTGGTTAGGTTTTGTCACCCACCTATAACCTAACCTTGCTTATAGCTCCGCTATTACGATCTTTCCGTTACAGCTGCTTACTGAGTTTTATACTGAATTTTAGACTTTTTTAGTAGGATTTTCGTGCTTTTCGCTGGTTTTTACATCAGATTTTGCTCTTCGCCTGCAGCATTAAACGTTTGCAAGAGCTCCATTGCTCATTTTGGTGCGTAAAAATGTCCTTAAAATATCATATTTCGATCCACTGAGTGGTGGAGAATGACATAATGCGTCTTGCGTCTTTTCCATCTTGTTCTGTTTATTCAATAACGTCGCAGGAACACACCGACACACACACACGACACACACACGACACACACACACCCCACACACTCGTTTGCTCCCTTGATTATCATTTTGAAGCGTCAAATTAGTGATATTTTCTACCGCGAGCGCGCGAGGGCAGGGCAACGGTCATGATCTACTAGACCACTACAAACGAACCCGAGAGAAATTAACGATTTTTTCCGTATGAGAAGTCGTAAAGCTCAACTTTGAAGATTTACTTATATCGCTCTCGAACAGAAAATCTGCGGACAGAGGCGGATCCAGACAAATTTTCACGGGGGGGGGGGCGTGGAGCACGTCCATGAATTTTTAAATTTGGAGTGTTGCAGTAAGAAATTGTCGACTATTTTCTGTTAAAAAAAGACAACATTTTTAAGGCATCTAGGAGGGGGTCGACGAATGATTCGTCTGCCCACCGTATTCACATGGTCAGAACATCAAAGTTAGGGACCTCGAGCGCTTCCCTCTGACAAATTCCTCGGTATTTGATGCATGGGGTCCGTTCATCGTTGACCCAAAATCATATCGATCGCATTCTTACATTTAATAAACGCTTGCCGTTAAAAATGCTCAATTTATTATAGGATGAAGATTACTAAAATAGGCTGGCTTCACGTTTCGGGCATCATATATTTAGAGTAAATCATTGCATACCAAATGTACCAACGCTCAGCCTAACATGCAATTTCTTCCATTGGGAGCATGTAATTACATAGTAGTGCCAACATACTTACGAGAACTAGTCTAGAGGTCTCTCCTCGAGTGTTGCCAGTTTGAACGGCACGTTAAAGCACACATAGAGTTTTAAAACGATAGGTATTTATTAATTTCTCTCTCTCTCTCTCTCTCTCTCTCTCTCTCTCTCTCTCTCTCTCTCTCTCTCTCTCCCCCCTCTCTCTCTCATACTGTTTTATCCGCCCCCCCAATTATCTCCCTGTACTGGAATTGAATTTTTGACCACTCATTCGACCATTAAACGCATTCATTAAGTTTGTGAATCAATTTTACCACTTGCTGATGCTCTTACCGTTATTTTAAAGAGATTTTACACCAGAAATGAACCCTCCCTCTATTAAGAATGGGGCTCTTGCAAACTTTTGCTATAAGCAAATAAATAGTCTAATCCACGAAAATCACACTAAGAAAGTCTAAAATTCAGTAAGAAACTAACATAACTGCTATAACGGCAAGTTCGTAATGACGCTTCAACGCAGGTATCATGGAAGATTCCTGTCTATTATGTCACTTTCTCTACGGAAACACAAAGATATGTCTCAATTTAGATAGGAATCTCCCATGATACCTGCGTATCTCCGCCATTAAACTCGATTCTGAGAGTGGATTTCGTGATTTTTTAGTGTACTCATAGTCATTTTTATCGGTTTTTATGCAAGAATCATCTCTTCAATCCCCTGTTGCAAAAGTTTGCAAGAGCTCCATTAAGAGCAAGAGAAGGAGTCTAGTCTGAAGAAAAATAAGCTCGCTTGTAGAGTCGTAAAACTCCCCCAACAGATATTTCATAGTAACCAATTTGTCACATATTTGACGAAACAAAATAGAAGGGCTTCTTGGACTGCTGCTCGAGATCTCGTACCCACTGGCAGTTCCTAAATCGTCCCTGCTTTTCTTTCTTCCTCTCGAATTCAACACTCTCAAATAAGCTATAGCTAAAGTTTGCAAACAGACCCATTTTTTTTTAGAGGAGGAGGTGGGTTCAGCCATGTAGAACTTTACGGTCGAGGTGCGGGGTGTTAGAGACTGAGGTGAAGATATGATAGATGCGTCAGTTTGAAAACTTAGTCAGTGACTCATGAGGAGCTGAATCGTGTGCAATGTGCACTGTGCAGTGAGCATCAGCCCATAGGGTGTCCGCACGCCGAGTTGCGGGAGGGGGAAGGGGCGCAGCGCACCCTATGAGTGCCACGTAGAGTAGCGGTGTGTGAGAGAGTGACGCCACGCAGCTTTCAGGGGGTCACCTGCAGAGTCTTGTGGCGCGCTATAAGACGAGGACGAGGGGGTTACGCACGCAAGACTCAGCAAAAGAAAGTCGCAGTCGGTTGATATTAGCTCATAAGGTGGGAGAGAGGGAGAGAGAGAGAGAGAGAGAGAGAGAGAGAGAGAGAGAGAGAGAGAGAGAGAGAGAGAGAGAGAGAGAGAGAGAGAGAGAGAGAGAGAGAGAGAGAGAGAGAGAGAGAGAGAGAGAGAGAGAGAGAGGTAATTAGTTAAACGCTCACAACAATTATGACGGCATGTAGCAGCGCACAATTAAATGCATCAATTAGCGTTGGAAGACATTTAAAAAATGCACCGAGATTCTAAAATGAAATGCAATTGCATAACCTCTTTCTCTCCTTTTCCGTGCGTGGTGCTCGCTGTATGAGTCTGTGTGTGATAGCGCTGAGTTGGTGAATGCTGAGGCTCAAGCTTGAGTAATGGTTGGTATGTCCGTTGCATGGGCGGGTACAAGAATTTGCCTCTCTCTCTCTCCTCCCATTTGAACGCGCGCGTTAGAAAAGGACGGGGATAGGGGCTGAAGTCACGTGATGGCCCCCTCTGCTATCTTTCTCTAACATATATGTTCAAATGGAAGAAGAAAGAGAAAGATGGATTTCTGTATTCGCCCATGGCGCAGGAGCAGCGCTCGTGGTTTCGCCTACTTGTCGTTGTATCTCGTTCTACTGTAACTGCTTAAATGGTCCTAAGTTGAGATCTGAGGAACTTGGACTTGAATATAGGCAAGAATTGGGGAGCTTTCAGATGTAAGCTTATAGGACAAAGGCTGAGGACCGTGCAAGGACCTTAGCTCCTTTTTCCGGGAATTCAGAAGCAATGGGACTGTCGCACACTTTTCTTGTCAGCGATTAAAGGGTCGATTCAGGTACATATAAACCTTCAAAAATAACTATGGCAGCACTTAAACTCACAAAATCTGCTGCTGAACTTATAAAATGCTCTTAAATGTGTGAGCGAAATGGATTAAGTGATAAGTTGTTGACAAAGTTGCAAGTAAGACTTCGCTGGAAAAAGAATAAAGAAGTATCAATGTTCTAAAAATTCAAATTCCTTCTTTGATTCTGGTGACCTGAAAATTAACTTCCAGTTCTTTTTAGTGGACAGTTTCTATTTGATATCAATTTTTTTTCTAGCTCCATTTGATTCCATTTTCATGTAAAACAATCGATTCGATATCTATACGCAGCGCTAAACTAACAATCGATTTTTGCACATAAATTCAAATTTGGAGACGCTTCTGATGCTTACATCCAAACTATTGACAAAGTTGCTACACTGAAGAACGAATAAAAAATGGGCTCTTGCAAACTTTTGCTGAGAGCAAATGAATAGTCCAATGTGATGTAAAAGCCAGCGAAAATCACCAAAAGCACACTAAGAAAGTTTAAAATTCAGTAATAATAAACTCACATAACTGCTGTAACGGCAAGTTCGTAATGACGCTTCAACGCTGGTGATTCCTGTCAATTATGACCCTTCCTCTACAGAAACACCGGGACACGTCTCAATTTAGATACCGATCCCGCGATACCTGCGATGATACCTGCGTTTCTCCACCCCTAAGCCCGATTCTGAGAGTAAATTTCGTGATTTTTGAGTGTACTCGTCGTCATTTTTACAGGTTTTTATGCAAGAATCAACTCTTCAATCCCCTATAGCGAAAGTTTACAAGAGTCCCATGATCAAAGTTCTCTAAAAATTTAAATTCCTTCTCAGATCGTTATCGATATGTAAGGAGTGCCCCAGAAACATCGTCGAAGGCCGGCCTGACGTTTGCATGCTCGATGATCTTTTCGAGTTGCAAGGAAAAAAGGCGGCCGATTGCGTGAATTAATGTTCACTGCGGCCTTTCAACAAATCAACACCCTCTCGTACTTGAACCTGGTTAATTAATAATGTTATGACTACTCTGTCTGTATGTCAGTTGTATGCACATTTCACTTTCCATTATTTCTGCCCGAATCAGACCGCATTCCAGAGCTGCCGTTTTGCGTATAATGAATCGCATTTTTCAATTCTTCGATGATTCTGATCTGATGGTTGAGAAAAGATTACACAGTTCAGTTCAGTGTATGCGACTATAATGCACACAAATACTCGCATCTGTAATCTTTTCTCAACCGGTTGAGTCGTTGACGACTCAAAAAACTGGAGGTTGTTATAATAATTTAACAGCGATTATAACGACTGAGAAAAGATTACGGATCAGAGTGTATTTCATACACTGATCTGAACCATGTAATATTTTCTCAACCGGTGGAATCATCGATGAATTTGAAAATTGCCATTCATTATATGCAAAACGGCAGCTCTGCCACATTCGAATGGTCGGTCGGTGTTGATACTAATTAAAATGATACCTGTGACCATCGAGTTCTTTGATTCATTTCCACTCGGTGGCAACATTGTTTTGACATTTATGTCTTGTCTTGGAAGAGGGAAAAATTATTATCGGCGCCAAATCTATACCAACTATATTTTCCAGGTTGGGATGTAGGGGTGGGAGAGAGAGAGAGAGAGAGAGAGAGAGAGAGAGAGAGAGAGAGAGAGAGAGAGAGAGAGAGAGAGAGAGAAGAGAGGAGAGAGAGAGAGAGAGAGAGAGAGAGAGAGGAGAGAGAGAGAGAGAGAGAGAGAGAGAGAGAGGCAGAGAGAAAGAGAGGCAGAGAGTGTGTGTGAAAGAGGGAGAGAGAGACGGTGATAGAGGAGGATGCGATGAGGTAGGTCGGCGGATGAGCGGCGCGGCGCGGCGGTCTGTGGACAAACGATGAGACAGGTCAATTAGTGATCGTTTTGTGGTGGAAAAGAAGATGAGGACAAAAGAAGACAAAATAACAGAGACAACGCAACGCCGACCGCAAAAAAAAAAAAAAAAAAAAAAAAAAGAAGTCTCGACGAATGTTTGGTGTAGGAGATTTGTTAGGTACCGGCCTCGGATGTATAGGATTTGCAAGTGCGGGTTGCTTGCGCCGCGTTTGAGCGCAATAAGACAACATTGAGAATAAGGAATCACGGGGCGCGTGGACCAAGCTCAGGGTAGCAGCCGAAATGATCCGTCCATTATTACGACCTGATTGCAACCTATGAAGGCAAAATTAGAACTTAATTTTGGATGTTATCGGATTGTTATCGATGGCCAAAATTATCAGACCCATGTATTCTATGAACATTGAACACATTCCCATTAGATTCAGATGCAGCTCGCAACCCGGACACGAGGAGATTCAAAATAGAGTAGTTGCGCAAATACGCTTGAAGAACGCCGAGAGTTCATGATTGCGAAGAAGTCAACGAAGTTGAAAAGTATAAGCTTTCGAGACCCACACTTTCCAGCTGCGGTGGTCCAAAGTCCATCCATCAGCCTTCAGCCTTTACTCCTTTAGTACAGTCTCAAATAGTTTAATCAAACAGAGTAATCCTTGAGTCTCAACTCTCCACAATGGGGCAGTTGCAAGGGTCTGAAATGTTGTGTTTTTTATAAAGAAAATGAAAGTACTTGATGAGGTGAGAACAAAGATGCCTTTGGTTACTAATTAAGTCCCATTGTTTCGGAGAAGAGATTTTGGCCCAAAATACATTGTTTTAAAAGGGAATTCCGCGTGGTGACGTCACTACGCCTACGATTTTTTACAACTTTACACAAGTGTATCTCCAAAACCGGGAAACTTAGGAAAAAACCAAAGGCACAGTCGTTCTCAGCTCATCAAGTATGTACTATCATTTACTTCATAAAAAACACAAAATTTCAGACCCTTGCAACTGCCCCATCAGCAGTTATCCCACATGGGCGGAAGTAGAAATTTTTTCCAGAAGTGAAGAGTGGATTTTGAAAGTTTCTAATGTGCAAGTCTTCATTTCCGCCGAATTTTACGTCAGAATCAATGTGTCGTATTGCTGTAGCAAAACTTCGCTACAGACCCATTGTTCGTTCTTTAACCCAGAGGCTCAGAGAACTTTTTAATTATCTTATTAAGTTCCATAACTTACCATTAAGAGGCTCTGTTTCTTTAGAACCTGAGCGTCAGCGTGGAATGGCTGCTATACCGAAGTTTCGCTGCTCACTGAAAAAACAAAGTTTATGAAGAACCGAAGCAGCTTTTTAAAATAGCTTTGCAGAGCAAAATCCTAGCTCTATCGGAGAAAGTTCCGGTTGTCCTGAAGCACCACTTTGGTAGAGTCGAAGCAAGAAAAGATGTTGTCACTCTAAAGAAATAGTGTTTTGGTAGACCTGCAACTTTCTCCGGTACAGCTTGAGCTTTTGCTCTGCGATTCTATTTTAAAAAGCTGCTTCGACTGTACATAATCTTTGTTTTTCAGTGTTGGCGGCTCGTGCAATTTGGCAACAATCTTGTGCTCTCATTTGATTCTACGTAAAAAAATCGATTGCTGATGAAGCGCTGCTCACATTCGAATCGATTGCTTTACATACAATCAAATGGAGGGAAATCATTGTTGCCACATTGGACGAGTCGCCGCTGACTTGAATACAATTTATGCTTTTACAAAAAGCTTGTGCTCAATTTTTTTTTTCAATTGTAACAAAGCGTCGCTGTCATGTCACCCTTGTCTACTTGCCTCATTAATTTATTGTTGGCCGGACATACTCACCTGAAATTAATCTACGGAACGCCCAAGACGAACGAGCTGGAAGCTGCATCGAGGCACGATATGTGTGCAAGTTCTTCTCTTGCAGTGCAGTGTAAATACTGCGACCAGCGACGAGCAACCTGCAGAGTGCAGGCAGGTACCTACTATACGAAAGACGGTCAAGTTTCATTTGAGACACAAAGACTAAGGTTTCTTAGATCTCGTACTACTCCTTGATTTTCTCCTTTTCCTCATTTTCTCCTTTTAAGCCAGTTGATCCGCCCCCCTCCCCCCTCATCGTTTGACCAGGCTCCTCTCAAGTTCCGAGATGAAGGTTGCCAGATCGCTGCGCGTATTTTTTTTCTTACTGAGCCAATGGAACTGTTGAAAACTTTTGCTGGAGGTCGTTTCAGAAGTGTAGGTGCACCTAGACCGATAATCTTTGAAGTTTTCATAATTATTTCTCATATTACAAAATCATGCAGTGTGGCGATGGCGCATGGCGTAGCGTGCGGTTTGACAACGTTGTATTTTGTCTATTTAAACCAGGGACTTGAACCGCCAAGAAAATATCGGTTCGGTTCGGTTCACGGTTCAAGCCCTCATAAAAACCCGGTTCGCGGTTCGGAACCGGTTCGCGATGCCTTTCGGTTCAGTTCCGATCGGTTCACAGAAGTGCAAACTGGTTCGAACCGGTTCAAGCCGAACCGGTTCGAACCGGAGTTGTGAACCGGAGTCTTGAACCGGTTCAGTTCCAATGATGCGCTTTGTTTGGGCATTTTCTCATTGACACGTAACTTTCCCAGATAGTAAATAGAATAACCTATGAAATGATTTAAAATATTGCCTGGCTAATTATAATATAGAAGTGATTTGGATAATAAAGGGAACCAGAAGCAAACAATAGACTTCTTAAAAAATGACATTTTTCATGAAATTAAAAGAATAATAATAGATTCTATCTTTTCTAAAATTATTTTAACAACTCTTTCACGATAACGGGAATTGCATGTCGCCAGGCCGGCTAGGGGCTTCGGAGCATATGTGAAGGATAAAAAGTTAAACCGCAGTGATTTGTCATCGTAACTCTGTGCGAGGGAGGGGAAAAAATATCAGGGGAAAAAATTATCATTGCCGTGGAATATATCACACTTTATCAGGAGGAATTAAGTACACTTTGTAACTGTCGCCAAGAGTGATAGTTAGATTGAAAGGGCACTTTTTCCCGAAAAACATTGAAATAACTTTGCTTCGTCAATTTTTACCTGTAGTAGATGTTTTATCTTTCATTATTGATGATCCGGTTTGAACCGCCTTTCATTTTCGATGATCCGGTTTGAACCGCCTTTCATTTTCGATGAACCGGTTCGAACCGGAATTTTAGAAGTTGGTTCCAGGTTCGGTTCGAGGTTCAAAAACTTTAGAAAAAACGGTTCGCGGTTCGGTTCACGGTTCAAAAAATTCGCGGTTCGGAGCGGTTTTCGGTTCACGGTTCGGTTCGGTTCAAGTCCCTGATTTAAACCCACGTAATAGGTCGAATGCGGAGGTGCTCACAGAACACCCAATAGTTCGATATTTTTCGTGGGTTTAAATGAACGAATTGCAACGTTGCCAAATTGCACGCTACGCCACTGTACAAAATGAAAATTGATGAAAATGATCCTGAGCGTTTGCTTTTCATTGAGGAACGTTTTAAAATCAAAAGTTTGAAGTCGGAGGCAAGTTTTGTTTGGATTTGAAGTAATGAACATTGAAAATTCGTCAAAGATTACGGTGTAGATGCGCCTACACTTCTGAAACGAGCTCTACTTGCTTATTGCTTATTCATATAGTCGATACGAATGTATAACCCTGCGAAAATGACGATAAGCTCACTAAAAATCACGACATCAACTGCCAAAAGTGGGGGCATCATCCATGTATATACTTAATAAACTCCCAGAAATCATGTCTAGCTGCACTGCTGTGTACTAAATGCATCCTTGCCACGATCTTTCAGTGGGACTTTTTAGGGGCAAAAAATAAAAAATAAAAAATATCTACAAATAAATATATGTATTATTGTAAAAGTATGTATATCTCTTTTGACACCATAGTTTGTTTCGACAGCTTGTGGTATTTGAGCTGAAGTTTTCTTGTCCTGGCAATGGGTCTGTTGCAAACTTTTGCTACAGCAAAAAAAATTGTTTATTCCGATGTAAAATCGCCTGAAAAGTCCATTGGTCGAATCAAAAAGTCATGAAATACAATATTAAACTCACGAGAGGCGTTTATTGAAACCTAAGATGGCGGCAAAATATCGAGGAATCTGAATGTATGCAGCGTGATCATCCAAGGATTGCCAACTTTGACAACCTCACTGGAGGTAGAGGTTATGTGTTTGTTTACGTTGTGATTGGTTGTGATGGAAATTGTGAGGTTGGCTATTCTTGAATGTTCGTGGTGCATGCATACAGATTGCTCGATAGTTTGCCGCCACCTTGGATTTCATTAAACGCCTCTTGTGAGTTTATTATTGCATTTCATGGCTTTCTGATGCCACCATTTGACTTGTCAGGCGATTTTACATTAGATTATACACTCTATGGCGCTGTAGCAAAAGTTTGCAACATACCCATTGATGAGATGGAAATAGGACCTTTACGCTGGTAGCCCGGTAGAGGTGAGTTCCACTCAACTTACGACTTAGACGTAGTAAGTTTGACATTTATTCATCTATAAAACATGGGAGTCCCCCCACACTCTCAGTCACCTTCTCCAATATTAGGGAGGCCCCCGAAATTCATCTTGCCCCGGGGGACAGGAGCCTCCATAAGTGTATAGTTACGACCCTAGGCCGGGATCATAAGCATTATTTCCAAATTCGGTGGGAAATGAAACATTTCAGTGATACAAATGGGACTATGAGTGTAACTATGTTTATGTGTATGCGAAACGGCAGCCGGGGCAGCCCTGATTATAAGGACCTCGGATGAAACCAAAGAACAAACTGTAATGCTCAATGAAAAATCAACAGCCAGCCACTACCGCGACGGAGCGGTGCGGTGGCCGCTACAGCTATAGTTGCGGCCGCAGGCGGTTAGATGCAGGCGCATTAAGAGCCATATAGGAGGAGCAGGGCTGCAGGGACAGACCAGGAGGGAGGGAGGGAGGGAGGGCGTGGGAGGGGGAGGGGTAGGGGGTGCGGCAAACTTCAAGTCTATATCCCAAGAGTCGACCGATAGCGATGCCCATGCCGGCAACGAAGAAAATGATTTAGTTCTGGTTGGTAACGATGAGGAATTCAATTGTTTCTCTGTATAATTGTTGTACGTACACTTTGTCATCTGATGGCGCGCGGCGGCAGCGGCGATCCACCCCCGACCCGCCTCCGTCCCCTCCCCGCCTCCTTCCCCTCCCCGCTCAATCATCTTAACTCCCCCCTCCCTCCCTTAACCGTGCCTGCGCACTGATCGCATCATCACCGCTGTGGTTTTACATGGTGTTCCGTAAGTCTGGGCTAAAAAGATAGCAGCCGTGTGATGCATCACTCGTTAGTCTTTCGCTCTCTTTCCCCATTAGAACGCGTGTGTTAGAAAAGGATAGCAACGTGATTTTCGCTCCCTCTTCCATCCTTTTCTAACACATGCGATTTGAATGACCTGGGAGAGAGAAGGACAATTTCTTGGATCTACCAGTGGCGCGGCATGAAGAGCACCTGACCGTCGAGTCGCGTCACCCATCTTAGTGTGACCATGGGCACCGTCATTGGATGTGTTTATGCACATTTGCTTACATCAGTTACATCCTGAAGGCCGCTGTTGTGTTTCGGTCCATTACAAAGATTACAGTGCCGTAGAGTTTCCAACGGTGTAATCTTACACTCCCTTCGCTGATCGACATTTATTTACGATTTTAACCCGTGTATGCTCAGCATTATTTGAACATTTTAGGTGTTTTTATAGGTGTTTTTCTTAAAAAACACCACCATAGAGGTGCAAAACTGAAAAATTAAAAAATGTGAAACTTTATGATCCAGCTAAATGATACGTGCTGAAAGATCCCAACATTGGTTTTTGAGTAAAACTGACCGACATTTACTGAATTTGGTTTTAAAAAAAAAAAAAAAAAAAAAAAAAAAAAAAAAAAAAAAACCAATAAGTGGGTCATTAACTACCCAATGGGCATGTATGGGTTAAAGATTCTTTCGGGGATTCCAGACATTTTCGAGATTCGCATCATATGGAACTTAAATTTAGAGCGAAAAAGTTAAAAATTATTGATCAAAGAGCAATTTAAGAATGTGAAATGCAAGAACGCACTCGATTTTAGTAAAATTTGGGTTAAATTTCTCAGAAAAGGCAAATAAAAATAAAAAAAATAAGCAGCTAGGTCATCATGATACGAATGCAATGCCTCCACCGGCTCCGCCTTTATACTTCCTTCGTGAAACTGATTAGTGCACACAGACTTTTAGAACACACTGTCCTCTGGAAATGTCAATTGCGGTTCCATTTCTTCGACGTTTATATCTGCAGCTTGATGGTCGCAAGAGATAGGTTCCGAGATGCCCCAGCAGACCCCAGTCAATCAGGAGGGGCAGGAAGGTAGGCAGTATGGTCTGGGGGCCCCGCCCCCTCCCCCTCTCCCCCTCCGCCTGAGTGGAGGAAAGGGTTGAAAGAACGCTAATTAACTCGACCTGCAGTTGTTATAACTTTGCACGTGTCCGTCATATTTAATCATTCCAGTGTGCAATTTCCAAAATATTTCCTTAAATTATTCCCCTCCCCCTACTCCTCCCCACCCATCAGATTCTTTTACTTCTCTCTTGGATCCTCTTCATATTCTTCGGTCTCTCTCTCTCCCCTCTCTCTCTCTCTCTCTCTCTCTCTCTCTCTCTCTCTCTCTCTCTCTCTCTCTCTCTCTCTCTCTCTCTCTCTCTCTCTCTCTCTCTCTCTCTCGTCAACTCTCCCCTTCCTACTCCGCTGCCTTATATTTATGAACTTCACTTTGGATGACTGACAACTGTATTTTGCACATTCTCACTACCACGAAGGAGGAATGAGGCCGGAGTGCGTGCACGCGGGGCATGATGGGGCGTAACTTGGCAGGGGAAGGGAGGGCTCAAGCTCCTTTGTTGTCTTTGACTGTTTGTTGATTGTTGAGTTCGTTCTCGGTAAGAAGTAAGTACATTCCTCCGCGTTTTTGCTCCCAGTTTTTAATTTTTATTTATTTTGCACAGTCTGCCCTCCTCCCACCAACCAACAATTGAGAGGAGCTGGGGCGACGTTCCACCTCCTTCCGATCATACTTAACTTCAGACGGTTTTAGGAACGTTCGTCCAACGGGGCTCTTGCAAACTCTTGCCTCAGGTGTTTAAAGAGTTGATTCTTGCATAAAAACCAGTAAAAAATGACGATGATTACACTAAAAAATCACAAAATTCACTTTCAGAATCGGGCTTCATATAGCGGAGCTACACAGGTCACAGATATCACGGGAGATTCCTATCTAATTATTTGAGACAAATGTCTGTGTTTCCGTAGAGAAAGAGACATAATAGACAGGAATCTCCCATGATACATGCTTATCTCTCCTATTGCGATCTTGCCGTTACAGCTGTCTTCTGAGTTTATTACGGCAATTTATACTTGTTTAATGCAATTTTCGTGATTTTTGTGATCATGTCATGAAAAACTTCCTGAGCCGCCGAGCCGATCGTGTTGTCCAACTAAATAAACTTATGTGTCTTATTGAGCAATCCGTGGCGTCAACCCGCACCTGTGGAATATTCTGTCCCTTAATGAATCCCTGAAGACCTATGCATGAGAATAAATGTTCAATTTCTCAAGTATACTATATGTAGTATTCATTTAATTATTAGTTTTGCTTGGCGGTATGTTAAATGTAAGAGAGAGCCTCTGGGGGCTCTGGGCCCTAATTTTTGCCTATTGTTGAGTATTATTCTTTCTTTTTTCATTATCATTTCTATTTTTATTTCTTTAAGTTACATGTGTTAAATAATTTGTTGCAATAAAAAGCGTATCACCTCTCTCTCTCTCTCTCTCTCTCTCTCTCTCTCTCTCTCTCTCTCTCTCTCTCTCTCTCTCTCTCTCTCTCTCTCTCTCTCTCTCTCTCTCTGTCTCTCTCTGTCTAGCCGCATTCAAACGCATGTGTTAGAAAATGATAGAAGAGGGGGGCGAAAATCACGTGACTGCCCCTGATCTGTCCTTTATTAACACACATGTTCTAATGGGAGAAGAGAGAGAAAGGACCGATTCCAGAACGCCCTATCCCACTTTTGATGCTCAATACTTTTACTCGCCGAAAACCCTTCAGCCCGGACCCTCACAAAGATCTATCTCCGCAATTTAATGATGTTGTCTGTGGTTGCATCGATTTTTTTGCTTTTATTTTTTTTGTTTTTGTTTTTGTTTTTTTTTATTGACTCATGAGCCAACTGTCGAGACTCCGGAGAGGTGCACTTTGCTAATGTTCTGCGAGCACCTCACGACGAAGTCGTTGAATGCATATAACCGTAGCCAGGAGTATGTCTCTCTCTCTCTCTCTCTCTCTTTACCCCATTTAACTGCATGTGTTAGAAAAGGATGGAGATTTGGGCTGTCACGTCACTCCAGCCCCTGTTGTTGTCCTTTTCTAAAGCATGCAATCAAAGGGGGGAAAGAGAGAGGAAGACTTAAACTCCTGATGGCTATACGGCTATGGATTGAATGTATGTTTCTTTTTTCAACGAACGGTGCCGGCCGATAAAACCTGGTGAAATGATTGCGTTAGATTCTTTTTTACATATTGTCTCGATGCTTGTTGCGCGACGCGGTGCGGCATCAGTTTTAACATTAGGACTCTTTCCTTCTCTCTTGCGACAACTTTGGCGAACTGTCGCGTCGATATCTCAAGGGATTGAGCTTGAACATGAATGAGGGGAATCTAAGGCCGGGTTGGGCCCCGATCCCCCGGTCGTTTCGCGTGTGTTAAGAAATCTGAATAAAATTTGAATTTTTAAAAGTTGACTGTCTCTGCGCATGCATTCTGCGCTGTATGCGCTCGTCGCGTCACCGAAACAAACCTATTGCAAAACATAAAAGCAGAAAGTGAGGCAAATCAGGAACGAATCTGCGGTGTTGCCGGGGCCTTAACCCTTTCACTCATGGCTCCGTCATACATTTGCAATATAATGTGATCATCGCCGTTGCCAGGATTTTTTTTTTCTCCGGGAGAGCGCTGCACAGAAAAAACAGAAAATAAACTGTAGGGAATACATACCCCACGAACACTTTCTCTTATCAAACTTAATCTGGGGGCCCACCCCCCAGACCCACTTATATTTCCTGGGGAAAACCCTCTGACCCCCCTGTAATATTCTGGGGGAAACCCCACCACCTTCTAGGGGTTAATTTGACAGAATCTATGGTTACAGAAAGTTTTTGCAAATTTTAATCAAAATTCGAATAGCTATGTTTGAACAGCGGCGGCTCGTGCAATGTGGCAACAATGGATTTCCTCCATTTAAAACCAGGGTATCGGACCGCAGAAAAAATCGGTTCGGGTTCGGTTCGCGGTTCACACTTCACGAAAAAAAAGGTTCGCGGTTCGGTTCAGGTTCACGCGACTTTCCGGACCGCTCCGAACCGGTTCAGACATTTGTGAACCGGTTCGGAGAAAATTTGGTCGAGTTCGAATATTTTCTCACTTCAAACCAGAATATTTTCCCCTTCTTTCTTTTCTCAGAAAATTACTGTTACCGTGACTACCTTCGATTTCTCAAAATGCATTAGCCGCAATCTCACGTAGAAATCACCTGGTTTGTAGCAAGTGGGCGCTGACTGCAACCCGCGTATCACGTGACTCGGCATGCCACAGACTTTTGAGACCCTCATAACTTCAAACGAATCAGCAGACCAATCAACCTTCAGTTGCTTCAAACTAGTTTAGATGCGTGACTCTGTGTAATCTTTCTATGCGAAAAGTTTACGATTTTGAGATCCATCGAGTACCTACTCAGTACTCACAGAGTAAATGCTCAAACTTTTTGCTCTTTTCCCTTTACAGGTTTTTTTTTCAAGACCTCGTTTCTAAGCCGTTGAACCGGTTCGAACCGGGTTCAGCCAGTCGGTTCGGTTCGGGTTCGGGTTCTCCGCCTCAGTGGAAAAAAGGTTCGCGGTTCGGTTCGCGGTTTGTAAATTCAGCGGTTCGGAGCGGTTCGCGGTTCACGGTTCGGTTCGGTCCGATGCCCTGTTTAAAACTGTGTAAAATAATTGATTACTTGGTGAGGCGTAGCGCCTCACCTAGTATCGATCTTTTTGCATACGTTTAAATGACAAAATTGCACGGTTGCCAGATTGCACGAGCCGCCACTGTGTTTGAAATATACCCATTTTACCCATTTTCCCATTGATTTTAATGGAAACATTTTATCCTAAATGACTTGCTTAGCATTTAAAATTCCGAAAAAACAAGAAAATTTCATTAGAGGAATGTTAAAAGGAACTTCTCTGCAAAATTTGGATGCATGTTAGGGTGGGTCGAAAAAGGGCTTTTTTCGAAAATCGATGACGCCTAGCAGGGCGATTGTTCCTCGGCCAAAATGATGAGACACATATTTCACCGATTTTGAAAATTATGATTCCCCCCGGTTCCAGCGATGCCAAAATATGTTATCGATTTTTTCGAAAAATTCACGTTTTTTGACAATTTCTTTTCTCCGGTGATTTTTTGGGGCTCTGTTAACAATCAGTCTAGCAAAACTACTCGCCTAGGATGTTTTTGGAGTCTTTTAAGACAAAAATGGTGAATTTTTATAACAGAAAGACCGTGCTCTGATTGACAAATCAATAAAAATCGAGTTTAATGTTGAACTCAGCAGAAATCTCACTCAGCATAAACTTTAAAAAAGGATTTTTGGGTGTAGCGTACCCTTTGTTCTCTTAGCGTGTGTTTAGAGTCCTACTTTTGTCGAATAACCGAGAGTATTTCACAGTTTTTCGGTGCATTAACCGTAGAATCAATACTTCGCTCTAGGGTGTAAAAAAAAAAAAAAAAAAAAAAGATTACAAGAGTCCTATTTCTGAATCCGTGTGTCTGCACATTATATCCTCTATGCTCAGAAACCTGGATCCGGTATTGCGTCACTGGATGCCAGGGCTGCCGTTTTGCGTATAATCAATGCTATTTTTCAATTCACCGATGATTCCACCGGTTGCGAAAAGATTACACAGTTCAACTCAGTGCATGACTATAATAAAGTCAAATACTCGCATCTGTAATCTGTTCTCAACCGGTGGAGTCGTCGATGACTTTAAAAAACTTGCGGATATTTTAATTAATCAACGGAGTCTCCACCGATTAAGGAAAGATTACAGATCAGAGTATTTTCGTGCATTACAGTCATACACTGAACTGAACTGTGTAATCTTTTCTCAACCGGTGGAATCATCGGTGAATAGAAAAATAGCATTGATTATACGCAAAACGGCAGCCCTGCTGGATGCACCTTCTTCATGTTCTACGTCAAAGGTTGCGCTGTTGATGTTATGCTTGGGAAAGTCGTCAGGGTCCTCTCCATGAAGAATCTATTATCTCGGTGGTTAAACTAATAAAGTTAGGTACCCACGTTGAGTCACGTTTATTGCATCTCCTCTCATTTGGTGGTCGCTCGAATGACGAAAGCGCATAAGGGGGAAAGGTGGGCGTCACCGTGAGGTAATTCAGCGAGGAAGCTGATTCTCTATACTTTCACGCTCAACGCCGAGGGAGTCAAGCTCAAGCGATATGGGGGTGTTGACGGTTGACTTAGTCAGAAACGCTTCCCAGATTCGAGTCTTATAAACGGGCTACTGAAAGGGAGAATAAACTTCATCAAGAAATGCTAAATGGGTCTGTTGCATTTTTTGCTACAGCAATATAACTCAATGACTTTAACGTAATATTCGGCGAAAAACATTAAAAACGTTCAAAAACCACTCATTAACTCAAGCAATTTGGTAGCATGTGCTGTCCTCCACACTAACACCTAAGTATGTAAAATAATCAATTCTCTGTTTGAATCTATTTTTTTTTTTTTTTTTTTTTTTTTTTTTTTTTTTTTTTTTTTACAGAGGTTATAACGGCATAAAATCACGTTTGCTATACATATATTGTGCGAGCAGCTACTATTCGGATTTGTGGGTATCCGCGGATATCCGGAATTGTGAAACTTGCAGACAGCATTGAATGTACATACTTTTGGGTAACAACATGCATCGATCGAATTTGACGAAAACAAGAAGAAAAGTTATCTTTAGGTGGCCTGGAAAATTCGGTACATTTCTATTTATTTTCTAATTTAAAAAAAAAAAAAAAAAAAAATAATAATAATAATAATAATAAGAATATAATATGTTTAACGGTATGGTCTTATTTCCAGACAAGTATGAGATCATGTCGTGGGAAAATACTACGGATACGCTTCGATGGGGGCTAACATCGAGGACGCGTGTCTCTGACTGTGAGTAAACTGATGAGTCATTCAATCGTTTTCATTTTAGTCAAAAACGCCATGGCACACAATCTGATTATTCTAGTATCCTCTGTCTAAATAGCGTTGCCAAATCTCACATTTGTCTAATTACTGATATTTTTGTATATATTTAACTCCTTCAGATATATATATATATATATATATATATATATATATATATATATATATATATATATATATATATATATATATATATATATATATATATATATATATATATATATATATATATATATATATATATATATATATATATATATATATATATATATATATATATATATATATATATATATATATATATATATATATATATATAAACAAAGAAAGAACTTAAATCGGCCCAACACATGAATAATAATAACAAATTGTTATTATATATATATATGTGTGTTACAGGCCAAACCCGTTTCTGAAAGCCAAAATCTTTGGAAAATTACATATTGAACCGCCATTAGGTATCATTTTTATGTGCGCGTTGAGCAGAGTTGAAATTTAAAATCGGTTATTCAAAATTCGCGAATGCCGCGAAAGTTTCATTTTCAGTGGGCGTTCAAAGGACTGTATAATTGGTCAGTTCACGGTATAGTCTCTTCAAATAAAAGGGTCTGAAAGGCCGGTCTCCTGCGAACGAACGAAGTGGCTGAAAATCGACGGCACAGGAACCGCTGCGTTGCAATATACTTAGTGCGTTTTTACCTGACTTCCCATCGGACTTCTTATCCCGAACAGAGTGTATCTAGATGTTGTCCGCTAAGCTGGCATCCCTGCCGTGTCGGAACTGGGAAAGTCGGAAGAGTGGAAACTAGGATGCGTTTTCGCTTCCAACGGAAGTGCATGGAACCCAGGAGACCTGGCAACACGGGAAGGTGGAAATCATGATTGTTGAAGGTACCCACATCAGCGAGAGGGGCGCGGAGGGAGGTCCCGATGGGAATGGAACGGGAGAACGGGAGGAAGGAAAAACTTAATAATACAGGAAGTGATAGGGAAACAAGATACTCGAAAATTCAACTTGTTAATCATAATTTCCTCTTGCCGAGATATCTTCAGTTGCGCAGCGAGTAGAGCTACTCTTTCTCTGTGCAGTGTGCAGCCTCGACTCAAACTTGGTTCTCTCTGACTCTTGTCTAAATATTTACTTATCTCGGCACCGGAATCAATTCAAACAGACGCGAACTCATCTCTTTCATTTTTCAGCCTTTGCTTTGCCACCATGCGCCATTGCCAGATTTCACGATGCTATTTAAAATCACGATATTAATTTTTTAATGCAAGGAACGCAAGATTTTTTTTTTTTTTTTTTTTTTTTTTTTTTTTTTTTTTTTTTTTTTTAGCAGTCTAAGTATCCGTCATACGGCATTAAGGCCCCATAGATGAGGTTAAAAGAGAGAAGAATCACATCCATGACCTTCCGAGGTGACAAGATCTGAGTTCATCAAATCTTGTCGCCCCGGCCGGGACATGGGCGGATACAGGGAATTGTATTTCTCTCTCTCCTTCCATTTGAACTTATGTGTCAGAAAAGGACAGAAGAGGGGGCCAAAGTCACGTGATGGCCCCTTCTGCTATCCTTTTCTAACACATATGTTCAAATGGAAGGAGAGAGAGAAAGAAAATTCCCTGTATCCGCCCATGGGCCGGGATTTGAACCCGGGACCTCTGGGTTAGAAGATTCACATTCATATTCAACCAGGGCTTGGGAGCCGAAGCCGTGATTAGATTTGAATTTTATGTTCTGCTTGGCAGAAAACTGCTGGAACTAAAATGAGTCACAAATTACACAGTACAACAAAATTTGGGTTTTGCTCTGTCCCCCTGACGAAACCTATTTTTCTCGATCCCATGGGTGTTAAAACGAAGGAAAATCGCCGTCAGAACCCCACATCTTGGGCGGGAGGGCTAAAAACCCGCCATTTTTGAATTTTCGCCAATTTTGCATACCTTTGATAGATTTTTCCAATTTTTCGGTACAAAAACCAATCGAACAAAAAAATCTAATTAATGCATCTGAAAGAGCATTAAATTTGCTACAAATCCGTGTAATCAGATTCATTTTACTATATTTTTTCTTTGGAATAATTACGCATATTCCGAAAAATTACCCTCAAAAATTGCCCAAAAAAATCGACTTTTCCTCAGTTTTGCCCTTATATATTCAGATCCAGAAATTCAATATCAAATCCGTTTTCATAGTCTTAAAGCGCATAAAATTTGCTACAAAATCACTGCAATAACCATCGTTTATTCAATTATTTGGCGTCGTCAGGTGCCATACAATGAGTGCTCAAAAACGTCAATTTTTGCGATTTTTCTCCTCATATAGACTACCATTCAAACCCAAATCGCTCAAGGTCAACCCTATGAGAAGAATGCACCACTTTTCTTTTGAAAATTGAAAATATGGCTGATGGGAAACAATAATTGAACACCTTGGAGCCCTCTGCTTTCCGAAAAACTCCAGATTTTGAGAGAAAATCATCTTTTTACATACTTCGAAAGAGCTGTCAATTTTCGCCTATTTTCTCTCGTTTTTTAATGCGGTGTTACCCACTACGCCCGAATGAGCAAAGTTTCGCAATGATTGTGCAGAGCTAGACTTCGAATTTTTTGCTCTCCTCAGTGAAATACCGTATCTTAATGGTTTAAATTTGAAGGTTAAAGAAGGCATTTCATGTATTGGGTAATCGGGAGTTGTGTTAGGCTCAAGATTAGGTGGCCCTGAAAAGGGCTGTTTTGAAGGGGAAAAGAGATGGGTTGTTTCATCTCCCACAAGGAATGGGCTGAGCATAAACAATTTTCATTTTTTCAGGGATGATAGAGCGATGCGTAGGGAGTTTGAAAATTCTCATATTTTGTTTTAGCCCCCCCCCCCCTTAGAACCAGGGGGGGGGGTTGGGGGTCAATGGAAACACAATTTTTGGCCATAACTTTTAAAAGCTTACAGATAACAAAATGTTTTTTTTTTGCAAAGAAAGAATCATTGAAATACCTGTCTGTTGATGTATAACATGTCTAACAAGTTGTAAAGCCTCCAATTTTCATGTTTTTCATGTTGTCAAATTTTACGTGTTTAATAGGTAATGTCGTCTTTGAAAACCTAATAAGAAGAATGAAAATCAACAGATTGTATTTTATCATCAAATTGGGGAAGCAGCTTTGGAACCGGACATTGAAATTTTTCCAAAACCCTGACAATTGGGTTTACTAAAGAGCGATAATACTGGAATAGACGGGGTACACCTAATACCATTCCGCCAGATCGAAGTGACCTTTCCTCTCTCCTTGTCATTGATCAAGTTTTTACAGCTACGTGGTTTGTCTGCTCCCAACAAAGGCTCCCTGGCTCCTTGATAGTCCGCATGCTCGAATAAATCTATGAACCATGCATCGGTTAATATAGCACACCCGACTAAAATCATCAACGCAACAATAAGTATTTTCATTGTTCCCAGGAAACTTCGCGTCGCTTTGTAGTTACAGTGAAGGGTTGAACTAGATTCTAAAAAGGATGTTGGTCATATACATCAGCATCATCAGCTGTGCCGGAAATTTTTTCTAAAACCTAGAGCGCGGCAATTGACGCTTCCGTATTTGTTCTAACTGATTCATCATCTCCCAGCTGCGTAACTATTTTTCCTTTTAAGCGTGCCGTGTAAGCACGCTTCTTCCTTTCGTTTTGATGCTTTCATTGAAATCATGTATACAGGGTCTTCAAAAAGTCCGAGTACACTCCTGTAACTTTTGAACGGCTGATTTTTAAGAAACCAAATTTTGCAGGTGATCGAATATGGCCATGATGCTTTTTTGGGTCTTGTTGAAATTTTCGGGGCCCCCGGGGGGCGCTAGGGAAGTGGCCCCTCCGAAAATCGAATATTTCCAATGGCGACCCCCATTTTTTATTACATAACTAAAAAGTGCATACAATTCTAAGACTTTTGGAACAAACCGCAGATCGATATCGTTTTTCGTTTTCGATATATCGAATTTCAAAGTTCAATTCAGACCAATTTTCAAAAAATCGTAGCTCCCATTTGAAAAGTTGGAATTGAAAAAAACTGGGGGTCAAAAATACTCGAAAAAGCAAGTCCTTTTCAGAAAAAAATACGGTATTGATTAATCTAGTCTTACAACCCCCAAAATTATTTAAAATAATGATCCTTCAGGGGGGCTACCTCCGAAATTCCGAGCCACGAAACCTATCGAGTGATACATCGCTTGAAAGGGCACACAAGACTGAGCATTTTGGCGCAAACCGCAGGTCGATATCGTTTTTGGTTTTCGATTTATCGATATTTTCCAATGGGTAAAAATCCAATTTTGTCATTCAATATATCGAAAACCAAAAACGATATCGACCTGCGGTTTGCGCCAAAATGCTCAGTTTTGTGTACCCTTTCAAGCAATGTATCACTCGATAGGGGTCGTGGCTCGGAATTTCGGAGATAGCCCACCTGAGGGGTCATTATTTTAAATAATTTTGGGGGGCTCTAAGACTAGATTAATATCAATACCATATTTTTTTCTGAAAAGGACTTGCTTTTTCGAGTATTTTAGACCCCCAGTTTTTTTCAATTCCGACTTTTCAAATGGGAGCTACGATTTTTTGAAAATTGGTCTGAATTGAACTTTGAAATTCGATATATCGAAAACGAAAAACGATATCGATCTGCGGTTTGTTCCAAAAGTCTTAGAATTGTATGCACTTTTTAGTTATGTAATAAAAAATGGGGGTCGCCATTGGAAATATTCGATTTTCGGAGGGGCCACTTCCCTAGCGCCCCCCGGGGGCCCCGAAAATTTCAACAAGACCCAAAAAAGCATCATGGCCATATTCGATCACCTGCAAAATTTGGTTTCTTAAAAATCAGCCGTTCAAAAGTTACAGGAGTGTACTCGGACTTTTTGAAGACCCTGTATACATGATTTCAATGAAAGCATCAAAACGAAAGGAAGAAGCGTGCTTACACGGCACGCTTAAAAGGAAAAATAGTTACGCAGCTGGGAGATGATGAATCAGTTAGAACAAATACGGAAGCGTCAATTGCCGCGCTCTAGGTTTTAGAAAAAATTTCCGGCACAGCTGATGATGCTGATGTATATGACCAACATCCTTTTTAGAATCTAGTTCAACCCTTCACTGTAACTAAAAAGCGACGCGAAGTTTCCTGGGAACAATGAAAATACTTATTGTTGCGTTGATGATTTTAGTCGGGTGTGCTATATTAACCGATGCATGGTTCATAGATTTATTCGAGCATGCGGACTATCAAGGAGCCAGGGAGCCTTTGTTGGGAGCAGACAAACCACGTAGCTGTAAAAACTTGATCAATGACAAGGAGAGAGGAAAGGTCACTTCGATCTGGCGGAATGGTATTAGGTGTACCCCGTCTATTCCAGTATTATCGCTCTTTAGTAAACCCAATTGTCAGGGTTTTTTGGAAAAATTTCAATGTCCGGTTCCAAAGCTGCTTCCCCAATTTGATGATAAAATACAATCTGTTGATTTTCATTCTTCTTATTAGGTTTTCAAAGACGACATTACCTATTAAACACGTAAAATTTCATCAAAATAATGTTTGTGAATTACGTTTTCCTATATAATGACATAGTGATTTTGGTTTTTTTTTTTTTTTTTTTTTTTTTTTTAAGTATTCATTTATAAATCTTTTAAAAAAATTAACTGACAAACTTTTTGAAATGTTGTAAAAATATTTGCTTGTAAATGTTTAAAAAAAAATTAAAAAGACTGTCATAAATTAATATTTTTAAAAAATTCATTTGACAAATCATGAGGATCCCTAGCCACGCTTGTATCAACGGCAATGAATTGGCTGATAAAGCTGCCAAAGACGCGTCATCCCTTCCTTTAATCTCACCCACATTTACTCCCGCTGTCAATTTAAAAAAAAAAAAAAAAAAAAAAAAAAAAAAAAAAAAAAAAAAACACTGATCAATAAAATTAAATTGTTGTGGCATAACAAATGAAAACTCAAAGAGAGTAACGACCCTCGCAATCTGAAATGTACAACTCCGAGCCTTTCCCAGAGACAACATTCCATCGCAAAAGAATCAGAGAAGTTCAAATGAGCCAACTGAGAATCAGAGCTTCCGTTTTTCGTATAATTAATCATTTTATCAAAAAAAAAAAAAAAAAAAAAAAAAAAAAAAAAAAGTCCGGAGGTGAATTCAAAATCGCATTGATGCAATCGTTGCCCCGAAAACACCTAAAAGCTCAATTGCTAGTTACCTCGAATATGTAGGTTAGGTTGGTATTGTTAATCATATTCGATCGCGAAAATTCGCTTTATAACCTGCATTCATTCATCTGACGAAAGGAAGGTGGTGTTACGAGGGGGATGGGGCATGCGTATGGTGTTTACGATGGCGCAGTGTTTGGGGGGGGGGGAGAGGATGCTCAAAGGCAAATGCATGGTAGCTGCGGTGCGAAGAAAGGCGTAGCAAAGTCGAAGTCACGTTCTTCCGACGCTCTTTCTCATCGTTGCGTTGCCCCCGCGGCGCACGACCATCCACCGTACACCATCATCAACAAGACTGCGCATGCGCGCTCGGGCTCAGCACACCGCTGTCCATCACGCGTCATCATTACGTGTTTCAGATTATTTTCGAAGATTTAAACACATTCTCTCTCTCTCTCTCTCTCTCTCTCTCTCTCTCTCTCTCTCTCTCTCTCTCTCTCTCTCTCTTTCTCTTTTTCTCTCTTTCTCTCCCTCTCTCTTTCTTATTCAACCCAGAGCAAGGGCATAAAACACAGGACACAATCGTCTCGCATCGCATCGCGGCCCGACCTGACTGAGAGACTGTTTGCCGGGGCTGCCCTGCGCAGTCCGTAGTCGCATAGTCTGTCTCCTTTTGTCTTCTGCTTCTACGGTTGGATATATATGCTTACGTTACGTGAGCCCACATAAATATAAACACAAATACAAAACGCAGGTATCATTTTACTCACCTCACTATGGCACATTCACGCGTGCGCTTTGCTTTGCAACGCTACGTTATTTTTTTTTTTTTTTTTTTTTTTTTTTTTTTATTTATTTTTTTTTATTTTTTCTTCCCTTTTCTTTATCGGTCCCATTTATGAGCGCCGATGTTGGTGTGTTTTCGGTGTTGATATCGCGCATTTGCTCGACGGCTCGACGCTTTATAGTGTTCAAGCATCCAGTGTTGCCAGATGCATGGGGTTTAAGCTTCTTACTTCTCACAAGACTCAATGTAAAATGTAAGATTTTTGACATGAAATCTGGCAACACTGAAACACAGCAGAGTACAGCGCACGGTGGACCGGTATGTAAAATTTATCGGTCCAAAAATAAATTTTCCAAAAATCAAGATTTGGACAGTAAATGACAATATATTCAAATGACCAGTTATAGTTTTAAAGCCTAAATGGAGCCAGATTACCATGTGTTTGAAGGAAAATATCAATTCTTTCATTGGATTTTAAAGCAAAAACCAAAAACTTTTCATATCTGAAAAAAGCCATGTTTGGATCTACTGTGCTTGCAATGTACACCATCAACATTCCTTACAAACGCACTGTTGCCTCAGTGGGCTAACAATATCGGATTCAAAAGTTGAACAGGGACCAAAAAATATTCGGGACGGACGCGGTTCTCGAACCCACGTCCACAAGGATCAGTCACAACCCAACGGACCGCATCGGACCGTCAAAAAATGGCGGCACCGTAAATTAACCTCAAAACGATTGTCACGTGCGGTAAACCAACAAATCTCAGCACTTGTTTAAATTGACCTTTGTATTTGTTGCAATAATTTGAGGTCTGATCAGTTTAATTTAAAAGTGTTCGACTCTAAAAATGGCTAGATGTGATAGCAAGGAACAGTGGTGTAGCGTGCAATTTGTCAACGTTGTAATGTGTCAATTTAAAACCGTGTAAAAGGTCGAATGGAAGGTGTTTACCGAACACCATAGAGATCGACCTTTTTCATGGGTTTAAATGGACACATTATAAAGTTGCCAAATTGCACGCTACGCCATCGCCGAGCTTCACTGGTAGGGAGGGGCAGTGTTAAACAATTTCTCGGAGGAGGCAGGGCAACCTCCTGCCACTTCCCTTTCATTAGAAATGGACCCGGAGGCCTGAGATATCTGACGAGGAGAGGATCATAAGATGTGACGGGCGTGGTTACCCGGTACTATGACTTTCAAAAGAAAGTATCTTCGTAGAAATTTTAATTCTTCCAGTTCTCGATCAGTTTTAAAAAAAATTGCAGTTTTCGGATATTTCAGAGTCTAAAAGAATTGTAACTCTTGAAAGTATGCCTTAAAAAACCTCTTTGGAACTCTTTGGGAAAAAAACGTACTACCAGAGACAAAGATACCTGGTCAGGGTATGCAATACGCAATGCATAGTAAACCCACAACACATGCATTACGTGCGTTGCGTATTTCATACTCTGACTATAGGTATCTTTGTCTAGGCTAGTGGGTCATTCCATTTTAAATCAACCAGAGCCTGTGCTGCCTAGTCATGGATTTTGGAAATATTTTGTGGGGTGATTGTAACTACTTTTAGTAGCTCAAAACGTATTTTTTCATATTTTTTTAGCTTACGGCCCCTGAGATATAGGCAACCGGAAATTCAAAAATTGCGATTTTAGGCTTATCTTTGAACGCGTGCCACAGCCTTAATTCTCAACGGAAAGATACGGTTGAGGTCTCATTTTGATGCATTTTGTGTCCTCTTTTCATTGCTTTAGGTCGTTTTTCATTAATTGAAGGTTTAGCAGGTTGCATACTTATTTGAACTTTGGTGACCCTATTGCAATTTTTCCGATCTTTGATAATTTTTTTTTAATAGGATAGCGGTGGTAGAAAAAATTCATACTTTCCAAGCTTTAAGTACACTACTAAGAGTACCTGCTCAAAAAAAATTGGATCTCCTGAGCAATTTTTTCTAGTTGAAAAAATTGCTTAAAGTCGGCTGAAATTAAGAAAGACCCTACTTTGAGGTTAAAAAAGTCGATGTGGGGATTCATGAAAAAAGCTTAAAAAATAACTAAAATCACCGCTTTTATGTCTACTTTCAATATCTGAAGTCGAAAGTTTGTGTATTTGATCGCTACAGTCGATTTTTTTTTTTTTTTTTTTTTCAAAATTGGTAAAATACAATTTGCTCGAACACGCGCGATCGAAGCGAATAGAAGAGCCAACTCTTTGAGGTTTAAAAATCTCGCAAAATCTCTAAAATGATCGCTTTTAAGTCCTTTTTCAACGCCTGAAGTCGAACATTTGATTACTGAAGCGCTTCAGTTGAAAAAAAAGTTCGTAAAATCGGTAAAAAAACATTAGCACGGCCACAATCTGAGCTCAGTTCAGGGCATAGGGGCGTCGCGTGAAATTTTACCAATTTTACAAGCTTGTATTTCAACTGAAGCGCTTCAGTAATCAAATGTTCGACTTTAGGCGTTGAAAAAGGACTTAGAAGCGATCATTTTAGAGATTTTGCGAGATTTTTAAACCTCAAAGAGTTGGCTCTTCTATTCGCTTCGATCGCGCGTGTTCGAGCAAATTGTATTTTTACCAATTTTGAAAAAAAAAAAAAAAAAAAAAAAAAAAAATCGACTGTAGCGATCAAATACACAAACTTTCGACTTCAGATATTGAAAGTAGACATAAAAGCGGTGATTTTAGTTATTTTTTAAGCTTTTTTCATGAATCCCCACATCGACTTTTTTTTAACCTCAAAGTAGGGTCTTTCTTAATTTCAGCCGACTTTAAGCAATTTTTTCAACTAGAAAAAATTGCTCAGGAGATCCAATTTTTTTTGAGCAGGTACTCTTAGTAGTGTACTTAAAGCTTGGAAAGTATGAATTTTTTCTACCACCGCTATCCTATTAAAAAAAATTATCAAAGATCGGAAAAATTGCAATAGGGTCACCAAAGTTCAAATAAGTATGCAACCTGCTAAACCTTCAATTAATGAAAAACGACCTAAAGCAATGAAAAGAGGACACAAAATGCATCAAAATGAGACCTCAACCGTATCTTTCCGTTGAGAATTAAGGCTGTGGCACGCGTTCAAAGATAAGCCTAAAATCGCAATTTTTGAATTTCCGGTTGCCTATATCTCAGGGGCCGTAAGCTAAAAAAATATGAAAAATACGTTTTAAGCTACTAAAAGTAGTTACAATCACCCCACAAAATATTACCAAAATCCATGACTAGGCAGCAACATATTTCATTAATTTTGGTTGATTTAAAATGGAATGACCCAGTACAACTTTAGCAAGGTTCAATGAGAGGACTTTTTTTGCAGGTCGTAGTACGTATGCACATACATGGGCGGATCCTGCAATGTTTCAACCATGCTTTCATCCCATTTGAACGTATGAAAAACAATCGATTCTTAAGGGGGCCATGGCCGTACTTACTAATCGATTGTTCCTCATTCATTTAAATGGGTAGAATTAACAGTTGCCAGATTGCTGGATTCGCCTTAGAGTACGTATGAGTTTCACTGTCAATGTAACGCATATGAAACTTGATCCTGACAGAACGAAAAATGCAACATTTGGCAACAGACCGATCGATGATGATTTTTTCCACGAATGTGTGTGAAAGGCTGTTTAGAATTCCGATGCGGATAAAAAGAAATAAGATAAAAATAATAAAAAAATAAATAAAAACGCTTATTCACACCCTTTTCATTCTAATTTGCCATCAACTGCAACAGTGAGCATATACGCGGATACAGGAATGTGTCTTTCTCTCTCTCTCCTACCACTTGAACGCATGTATTAGAAAAGGAAAGCAGAGGGGGCCATCACGTGACTTTAGTCCCTGTCTCCATCCTTTTCTACCACACACGTTCAAATGAGAGAAAAGAGAGAAAGACAATATCCTAGCCAGCCCCCCCCCCCCTCAAGATCAGTGAGAAGTAATGAAAATGCGCATCCATGCACGTTCGGCTCGTTTCGGAACTCTAAGAAAAGAGAGAATGAGAGCATAAAGAATCCGGACCTTTTAGGAAACCATGTTGTTAGTGTTGTTTACCCCTCATCTGTTACTCTATAATTCTACCTTGTTAGGTTTTCGCACGCCCAAACCTTAGCTTCTAATGGTACCAATGCCTTGATCGTGATATTAAAACAAGCAAGGTGTGCGCCTCCTGTGCGGGTGTGCTTTGTGTGCAGTGTGTAACTGGGGGATCTTAGAAATGATCGATAGGATAGGCTGATTCCACCTGTAGCTTTATAAATGAATGTTTAGAGCCTGCGTATGCATATAGATTCATAGCAGAAATCGGAGAATCGGAATGTCAAGTTTTCAAGGAATCTTCGTCAGTTCTCTCGAATCCGTGCTCCACATACCGAAGTACAAGAGGATTGTCGCACCTTCTGATCTATTTAGAAAAAAGTGTTTTAAATATGCTGCATTGAAAAAATGATTTTCAAAAACACAACGATATGTAAAACTGCGTGCACCGATTTAAAGGAGTGATATGGTTACTGAATTCTACCCTGAGAAAAAAGTGGCTGTAGTGTTTGTACCATAGTGTTTTGAAAATTTTGAGGAAATGGGTCCGTTGCAAACTTTTGCTACGACGATAAAGAGTACTTCGTAATATGTAAAATCGCCCGAAAAGTCCATTGGTGGCATCAGAAAGTCATAAAATGCGATGATAAACTCACAAAAGACGTTTATCGAAATCCAAGATGGCGGTAAAATATCGAGTCATCTGTTTGCATGCACCTTTAACATCCAAGGATTGCCAAACGTTGACAACCTCACAGCTCCAGAGGTTATGTGTTTATTTACGTTGTGATTGGGTGTGATCGATATTGTGAGGTTGGCTATCCTTGGATGTTCGTGGTGCATGCATACAGGTTGCTCAATATTTTGCAGCCACATTGGATTTCATTAAACGTCAGACGTGAGTTTCATACTGCATTTTATGACTTTATGATGCCACCAATGGTCTTTTCACGCGATTTTACGTGAGATTGAACACTCTATAGCGTTGTAGAAAAAGTTTGCAACAGACCCATTCTGATACTGTGACCACACTCAGATTTTAAAACTATAGAATTTTCTGGGAAAATGCGAGACTTCACAAATTTTTGCACTTCTGATAATATTACAAGAATCTGTATTTGAATTATTTTTTTAAAATTTAAATAAGAAACGGCAAATGTTTCGAAACTTTAAAGGTTCATTATCAACCGCAAATAAAAAAACACAGAAAATAAAATAAAAAAAAGCCTAAAAATTGAGTCACCACCCTACAGCAACAGCAACAGTGTTAGAGCGGTGGCTCAATTTTTAGGTTATTTTTTTATTTTGTGTCTATGTATTTGCTGTTGATAATGAAACTGTAAAGCTTCGAAACGTTCAGCGTTTCTTACTTAAATTTTAGCTCCATCTCCCAAGTCCCACGACAATGTTTTTATTTATTTGACAAATTAGTCGCTCATACAGTTTTTTTTTATATTCATGTTTAAATTTTAATTATTCCCCACCTATACCTACTCGCGAAAATAAAATGTTTGTAGACTTTTTGGTTTGAAGCCCAACATTGGACTTTCGGTGCCTCCCTCTAACACACACAAACACTTTCAGCTATGTTCTTTTTACAAAATCCTTTGAAATTGCAGGGCTATCGATTATTGTTCGAGTTTTTCTCCGTTCCTCGCATTATAGCACGTTCCACGTTCCTCGTTCCTCGTTCCTCCTCCCTTCGTAATTTCGAGACACTTGCGTCCTTTGTCTCAACAGAGCAGATGTAAAGAATTATAAAAGTCGGTCGGAACGGGAGCCTTTCTTTATCTCTTTTTCGACATCGACGCGGCCGACTCTCGAACCTTCTCTAAATGCTAATGACGCCACGAGGAGCTTTGGCTGCTCAAGTGTCAGCTTTAATACTTGCATCTTTCTCTATGCTTTCGTCTCTCCGCGCGCTTCCCTCTCCCTCTCCCACTCCCCACTTCTGTTTCCCTTCAATTTTGACTCAAACGCTGGAAAAAAGAGCTCCAGTATCGTAATGAAACCTGTTTTTTAACTTTGTACATTCTATCTGCTTTGTCGTCACATTTGGCTTGAAAATAATATCTGGCTCTATCTTTGTAACGTCTGAAATTGAAACCGTGAAAGTCTCGAAGAAAAACGAACTTGACGAAGAAATGGAAGGAAAAATAAAAACTGGCGAAAGAGAGTGAGAGAGAGAGAAAGGACTGTTGGTTTCTGTAACTCTTTTTGCATTAATGCGGCGCAATTAAATTGTGACTTTGAAACAGGTTTCGTTTTCGATGCGCTCAAAAGTAACAGCAAAGTTGTAAATGTGCAATGCAATAAAATAAAAAACAAGAACAAGAACGAGAGCACGTACTTGAACAAGAACAAATACAAGGAGGCACAAGAGCAAGAGCAAGAGCGAGAGCGAGAGCAAGAATAAGAGCAAGAGCAAAAATAAGAGCAAGAGCAAGAGCAAGAATAAGAACAAGAGCAAGAGCAAGAGCAAAAATAAGAGCAAGAGCAAGAATAAGAACAAGAACAAGAACAAGAACAAGAACAAGAGCAAGAGCAAGAGCAAGAGCAAGAGCAAGAGCAAGAGCAAGAGCAAGAGCAAGAGCAAGAGCAAGAGCAAGAGCAAGAGCAAGAGCAAGAGCAAGAGCAAGAGCAAGAGCAAGAGCAAGAGCAAGAGCAAAAGCAAGAGCAAGAGCAAGAGCAAGAGCAAGAGCAAGAGCGACAGCGAGAGCAAGAGCAAGAGCAAGAACAAAAACCAAGCAATTTTCTGAACTATTAATTGTCATTTATTAATGTTACCAAAGAACAGACCATAGCAACGACTTGACAAACAAAGACAGACATTGAAGAAAATGGGTAAAAAGCTGAAAATCACACTATGGGTCCGTTGCAAACTTTTGTAACAGTGTTATGGAGCGATAATTCCCATGTACAGTGGCGTGAAAATCAAATTGGAAGCATCAAAATGGCTCAAATCCACTTACATTCATCGATGACTTTAAAAACTTGCGGATATTTTAATAATTTAACGGCCATTCTACCGATTGAGAAATTATTACAGATCAGAATGTTTTCGTGCAGCGCAGCCATACACTGAGCTGAACAGTGCAATCTTTTCTTAACCGATGGAATATTCGGTGAGTAGAAAAATGTCATTGATTCTACCCGAAACGGCAGTTTCGTGTAATTTACCAACTTTTACTCAAAGCCAAATGGGATGAATCGGATAGTTATCCGATAAATGGCAAGACTGATCTTGACCCTCATTCGACGGTCATCTTTGAATTTATTTAAACGCATTTACAAAGTTCGTGGGTGGATTTTGAGACTTTTCGGTGCTTTCAATGCAGTTTTCATGCGGTTTCACACAGTAAACGACCTTCCATTAAGCTCCATTGTAGGCATCAAAACGATTGGAAGAAGCTTGCCTACAAGGCACGCTTAAAACAAACCCAGTGTTGAAACGTAGGCGTACTTTCAGCTTTCAAACGAGCTAGAGTTTTTTAAATTTGTGCCCAATACTGTAGTTAGATCATGGTGTATATGTATAGAGACTCTAGACATAACCATCTCGACACCGCAAAAGGAAACTATACAGTGAACTGCAAAGTTAAAAAAAAAAAAAAAAAAAAAAAATAAAAAAAAAAAATAAAAAATGGTGAAGCCCTGAAGAAATAAGAGCAAAATAATCTCGATTTAAATTCGTTATTCGGAACAAATAACATGGAAATATATGCTGTCACTTTACTTTTTGTTAAATGTTAAATAGGAGAGAGGATATACTTCACCTCGAGCGCTTCCACTGTTTTGCAAAGAAAATGTCGACACAAATTTAAACAATTTCCAGCCAAAGGTAGAAATAAAGAGCATTATTTTTAATCCACTTTGTTTTAATAGCAAAAAGGGAACGAAGAGAAACTTTCGATCCACCGTGTTTCTCTCTCAGCTTCGCGATTCTCTTTTGTTCTTATTTTTTTTTTTATTTATTTTTTTTTTTACTTGTCTCGCTTCAGCGCCTTTCATCAACCTTCCCCGTCAGCTCTTTTTAGCATTCAGAAAAGTAAACTTTTGCCCAGGATTTAGAGGTACGGAGAGAAACTTTAGTTTTCCTTACTTTATAGCTTTTTTTTCCCCCCAGAGTACTCTAATCAAAGAAAAATTACAAAACTCACGTTATAGGGATTCCACTTAACATCCACCCTCCTTGAAATTTCCTTGTATCTCTATAATTTGATTGAAAGTCAATTACAATCAAAGCAAATCGCCAGATTTAAACAAAGTGCTCACCTTTTCCCCCTCTTCAATCATTGCGCCGATTGCGCGTAACTGCGGAAATCATGAGGTTCATCCCCCCCCCCCCGTTTGTTTTGATTAAGGTTTTGTAAAGGAATACGCTTTCAAAATCGGGATTTAAGTGGAGACAACTAGAGTTCCTATATACTATGAGAGTTGCGCCAAGTCATGGAGGAAGTTCTGAGAGACACGTTAAGGTGATTCTATGGCAAACTCCCGGAGATTTTAATCCGATAGATGACGTTACTTGTCGCTGGCTCCGAAAATATCCGTTTTGGAGTTGTATCAGTAAAGATTACAGGTGAAACCGAAACCTGGAATCTTCACTGATACAACTCCAAATTACATGTGATTTTTTCCTTGCATAAATACGTCTTTATTTCTGAACCAATTTGGCCCGTTTATGGCTCAAAGAATCAAGCAAAAAAATACGCAGGTGCTGACAATCCGATTTTTCGTCTATTATTCGTCTGTTCGGAGAAAACAGCCGAATACCGTCAAAAACGGCTATTTTCAGAGCCAGCGACAAGCAACGCCATCTATTGGAGTCAATCCTCCGGGAGTTTTCCATAGAATCGCCTTAAAAGGCCCAACGTGTTTTTCTAATTAAGTAGTTGAATGTACAGGGTGGGGCGTAGAGATCTGACGATTTTCAAAAGGCTATAAATAAAGAACTATTTGACTTAGAGAAAAAAACTTTTTTTTATTGAATTCAGTACAGAATGCCGTTTTCTTACATTAAGTTTTAAAAATCACATCTCGTAGATGTTGACCGTCAGCGTCGATACACTCTTGAAGTCGATTTCGAAAGGAATTCACCGCTCTTTTGCACATTTGTATGGGTATATTATCGATTTCCTCTCTGATTCACACTTTTAGCGAAAAGTTTTTATTCGAAAATTTAGCGGAAGAAAATGATTTAGGAGACGTCTGGTTCCAACAGGATGGAGCAACAGCTCATACTGCTCGCATTTCCCTAACCACTATGCGGGGAATGTTTCCAAATCGGTTGGTCTCTCTCAGAGGAGATTTACAGTGGCCTCCGCGATCTCCCGATTTGAGCATTTGTGACTTTTTTTATGGGGCTACCTTAAGGAAAGGGTTTTTAGGAGTGGCTCCCATACTTAAGAGGAATTAAAAGTGCGAATCAGAGAGAAAATCGATAATATACCCATCCAAATGTGTGAAAGAGCGGTGAATTCCTTTCGAAATCGACTTCAAGAGTGTATTGACGCTGACGGTCAACATCTACGAGATGTAATTTTTAAAACTTAGTGTAAGAAAACGGCATTCTGTACTGAATTCAATAAAAAAAAGTTTTTTTCTCTAAGTCAAATAGTTCTTTATTTACAGCCTTTTGAAAATCGTCAGATCTCTACGCCCCACCCTGTACAAAGGGCGGATGTGACAAAAACCAGTTTTGAGAAAATGAAGCGCAAAGTTTTTCAAAGCTTTATAAGTCCTTCACGACTCTTCATCACCTAAACCTTCCCAGTAAGCGAGTAAGCTCAATTTTGAAAAATATCGACTTGATTTTACACGTATACACTTAAACGCGACCTACAGTTTCAAAAAGCCGATGAAAGTAAAAAGGGCGGATATCGACAACCGTCCTCTGTTCATTCAACTACTCAATTTCTAAAAATTAAAATTATTGACCTGGTCGTGACTTGTTGTGGGCAACACGAATTCTTAATTTACTACAAAATGTATAATAATGTATATAAAACTTTCTGCTAACTTCAAAAGCTGCGTTAATACAGTTAACAAGCTCTTAATTCTCACAATCAAGCAGGCCGTAATGAAAATGTGAGGAAAATGTGTTGCCGAAAGGCATCCAAACTCAATACAATAGTTGAAGCGTGACTCACCAAACGGTTTGAGAAAGGGTGCAGCGTAAAGCCTTTGATGAATGGGCCAAAGGCGCACGCGCGCACAGTACTGCTTACAACCCCTCTCATTAAGTTGGCTACAAATTTATTTCATCTTCATATTAATTCTTAATATAATTTATAGAGTTTTCTGGGCGTTCAATGAATTTAATGATCTGTAAGTGAGATAAATGTACATACCTCTGTGAGTGTATTATGTGTGCCATGGGCGGATACAGGGAATGGGGCTATTGCACACTTTTGCTATAAGCGATTTAATAGTCGATTCTGGCGTAAAAACCTCAAAAAATAACGATGGTGGCACTAAAAACTTCCAAAATCCACTCTTAAACTCAATAAACGCAGTTATTTGCGCGAGCGTAATGGTGGCCGAAGGCACTAACAATGGGAGATTCCTATCTTAATTTCGTCACTCTTTCTATGCTGACAAGGATGATTCACAGAGTAATTTGTCATTAGAGTGATGATCCACGTCCGATGAATGGTACCGCAACACCAAGTGACACCGGTGTCAAATGAAAGTAGTCTCTTATTGGTCACTTCTTGATGGAGTTTCAGAATTGTTAGATGGGAATCTCCCATTGTTAGTGTCTTCGGCCACCATTACGCTCGCGCAAATAACTGCGTTTATTGAGTTTAGGAGTGGATTTTGGAAGTTTTTAGTGCCGCCATCGTTATTTTTTGAGGTTTTTACGCCAGTATCGACTATTAAATCGCTTATAGCAAAAGTGTGCAATAGCCCCATTGTCTTTCTCTATCTCCCTCCGTTTGAACTTATGTGTTAGCAAAGGACAGCAGAGGGGGCCATCACGTGACTTTGGCCCCCTCTTCTGTCCTTTTCTAACGCACACTTTCAAATGGGAGGAGAGAGAGAAAGACAGTTCCCTGTATCCGCCCATGATGTACCCTCGAGATACTCATCGATTTGAGCGCTTTGAAACTAATTCAGGATCTACGAGAGTTATGTCCTGCTCTCCCCGACGAAAAGTTTATTTGGAAGCAGTGGTCATTTTAGTGGCGGCATTAGACTGTTTTAGTAAAACAGTGTATCGTATCATTCTAGTATCGTAACGTATCAAATAATAATGGCTTCCGGAAACCTGTAATGCCGCACAAACTCCGGTTCAATGTAATTTGAAATTTCAGTTACTATGCCATGAAATTGATGTGACCTTTTTGCGATTATGCAATCTGTAATGCATGGTTTTCGAGCAAAAACTGCTGAAATAAAAAAAGTATAATTAAGTTATATTTTCTCTTGCATCGTAGGCTAGCATCCTCCAAATTTCCGCGAATTGCAAGAGAACTACTATAAAAGTTGGGGGGGGGGGTTCTACTAGTAACCACTCAATATAAAATTTTAGAATTTTCTACCCAATTTGGCCGCTTTATTTACTGTATTTGCACAAAATCATTCTGTTTGCACCCATAGTTTCAGTAAGAAGGGGGAGTGAGTTATACCAATGCTCGCCCCCCAGAGGTATATTAAACCATTGGCGTAGCGTGTTCAATTTGGCAAAGTTGTATTGTTCGTCCATTTAAACCCATGAAAAGTATCGAGCTATTGGGCGTTCGGTGAACATCTTTGCATTCTACCTTTTACATGGGTCTGTATGGGCGCATTACGCCGCGACGTTGTCAATAAATTGAACGCTACGCCACTGCATTAAACGGATTAATGTCCAACCATTCAGTATAGATCACATATTTTTTTCAAAAATTCGTGTTAGAATATCTCGAATAAAACCCATACATGCTCAGTGGGTCGTTAGCGACCCACTTGTTGTGTTATTTTTGGACCAAATGTCAGTGATTTAGGACCAATTTCACTAAAACACCAATTTTGGGAGTTTTTAGCGCGTAAAATTTAGCTGCCCCAAAAATGTCTGTGTTTTTAATTTTTTCGTGTTTTCAGTTCCCAAATCGTGTTTCTTAAGAAAAACACATAAAATTCAAAATAATTCTGGGCATGTATGGGTTTTAATTGTTGCCCAAAAAAAAAAAAAAAAAAAAATGTCTACACAATTTTAGAGACGAGAATAAAATAGCAGTGTGCATATGGTCGTGATAGTGAGAGAGATAGTATGAAACGACCAAGGAACTTTTTCACCGGATGACGTCATCACTAAATCCGTCTGTACCAGAGCCAGAGCCTTTAGCTGTGGCCGACTGCTCGACCGTGGCTAACGCTAATCCCTTCCTTTCCTCGCGAATCGGATGCGATTAATCGAATCGACCGCCAAATAAACATCCTTAACTCTTCCTCACCCTTCCCTCCTGTCAAACCCCCTCCCCCACCCATCCCATCTCTAAAGCCCCCCTTTCAAGTTCTTTCATTCATCAGTATAAGTCTTACGTCTACCTATTCGCGTTCGTATATCAGCGCGATTCGCGATTACTACGCAGTGCTGCCGTTTTGCGTGTAATTACGTTTTTTTAATTCACCGATGATTCCACCGATTGAGAAAAGATTACAACTATCAGTTCAGTGTATGCCTGAACTGCACGAAAAAAACTCTAATCCGTGATATTTTTGCAACCGGTGGGGTCGTCGATTACTATAAAAAACTTGCGGATATTTTAATTAATCAACGGCGTTTCCATCGATCGAGAAAAGATTACAGATCAGAGTATTTTCGTTCATTCCAGTCATACACTGAACTGAACTGTGTAATCTTTCCTCAACCGTTGGAAATCATCGATGGATTGAAAAATGCATATATTTATACAAATACAAAACGGCAGCTCTGAACGTGGGACGGTGGAGGCTCAGAGCTGCCCATCAATGCTCATTGCTCATTGGCTCAATGCTCAATCCCCCAACCTCCTCCCCCCCACAGCCTCCCCCTCCCCTACTCTCCCTCCTTCGCCATTCAGCATTCAGCATTCAGCTTTCATTTAAATCAACTTTTCACCAAGTTTCACGCGCCGCACGCCAATTTGACAATAAAGAGCGCACTCCCTCTAATGCCCCTCCTCAACCTTTATCATCTAACCCCCCCCCCCCCCCCCCTCTTTCCGCTTATTTTTGTGCTGCCGCTCTAGCGATGAGCTGGGCAGAAGGGGGTTGGGGAGTGGGGGCGCAGGGTCAGCCTCAGCCCCGTACATGGCAAACTAGATGCAGCAATGGGGGACGCTGCGTGGCGCACGGCGACACACGGTGGGAAAGATATCTTTGGATTTTGGAATAGAGTCACTGTCGCTAAAATTAGCTACACTGAAAAAGATAATTCCTAAACTCTAGTAATATTACCAGAAGAACAAATTTATGTGAACCACAGAAAGTCCAGTACTTTGACCAGAAAAGTCTAGTGTCAATACCAGAATATGGTTAGAGTACTAAAATTTCCTTAAAATTTTCAAGAACTATGGTACAAACACCAGCAGTGGCGTACACAGGATTTTTCTTGGGAGGGGCTCGCAGTCTCGCAGTGATGAACGTTTGACTGAAAATTATTCCTCCCCTTCCCCTCCACCCCCAGAAATCGGACGTCTGGGGGGGCTTTAGCCCCCTTAGCCCCCCCCCCCTGCGTACGCCACTGGTTACCAGAATTCTGGTACTCGTGCCACCCCATACAGCGGATCACACATCGTCATGCCTCTGGTAATCTTTTTTTTTTCAGTGTAGAATTCTAACCGAAAGTTTTCCTAAGAAATGTTGACAGTTTTCAGGAGATTTCTGGTATTTTTAGGTAGAATGGAGCTGTTGCAAACTTTTGCTGCATAATATTTGCTAATATTTGAATTGGATGTAAAAGCCCTGCAAAAATGACGATAAACTCACTGATAAATCACAAAATCCAGTCCCAAACTCATAAAATGCTTTCAAACACCAGATCGTAATGACGGTGATTGCTGCCTAAATCTTTTGGCGATTGTGTATGCTTCTTCTCCTTCAATCGTGTGGTGTCGCTACAGATCATTCAAGCAATAAAATCGAGGTCTGATTGATCAATAAAATCGTTCCATTGCGCGGTGTACCGAGGCACATCCTGGACCCGGGACGTTCTCTTGGTAATCCTTTTCCTGCTCTATAGCACTCCACCCCCTTCTCTTCACTGTCTTCCTCTCTCTTTCTCTCTCTCTCTCTCTCTCTCTCTCTCTCTCTCTCTCTCACTCTCTCTCTCCCTCTCCCTTATCTGTTTCGCATGCCAATGCTTGTAGGGACACCAACCTACACTCCAATACCCGTGAGCACATATAACATTCAACTATATCTCTCCTCACACGTGCTGACGCGACGTGCACTCTTCCAGAGACATTTGTTTTTAGGGTTTTTTCTACTTAGACTGTAACTTAACCTTGAATCCCTAAACATACTATGAAACAGGCCCGTAACCAGAGGGGCGCCAGGAGGGCTCAGCCCCCCCCCCTAGAAAATTGTGAGCCCCCCTGGAAAATGTGTTTTATCATATAGTGTATTAGAAACTATACCACAATAGCCCCCCCCCCCCCCTGAAAACACACGAGCCCCTCCTGGACAACATGCCTGGTTACGGGCCTGCTATGAAAGCATGAAAGTTGCGCCATGTTGGAAATTGAATTGGCTTTCAAACTCAGGCTCTCACGGAAGCCCCAAGAGGCAAAATGCAAAAGGCGGAAAGCTCTAATTTCTTTTCGCACTACCTCGGTTAACAAATTTACAGAGTACACGGAAAAAAAACTACGGTGAAATTAACCATACGATAGCTGATTTTGGCACCTGCTAGATGTCATGGCAATGTTAACCAAAAGTATACTATGTTTTGACTAGGTACTAGGTGATGTTACCTGATTGCATGTCGAATTTACTCAAAGTATCGGTAAATGTACCATACTTCTGGTCAAGTTTACCATAACATCTAGCAGGTGTCAAAATCAGCTATCGTATGGTTAATTTCACTAATCTTTTTTTTCCGTGTACCACGATGATCGCAGTAATTATTGTTGATTTTTTTCCGATTTGATGATATTCCGAAAGTCACAGCTCTTCCGAAAACAACCATTATTGTTTTGAATCAAAACCTAAACTATTTGAAATAGATAATTTACCACTCGCAGCGTTTGCCTCTTGAGCTTTCCATGAATGCAGAATGAAGAAGAAGTATACATGACATGGCGCAAATCTCTTAGTAAGTAATTAGGGACTCTAACGTCACTTAACCTAACCTAACGTTGATACACCACAGGAAAAAAACCGATACCATTCCTCGGGACTGAGATAATGTCCCCATAGGTATGCATGTCTCCACTGATGGACCTACAGATGGTGTGATGTCCCTACAAGCATTCGCATCTCTCTCTCTCACTCTCTCTCTCTCTCTCTCTCTCTCTCACTCTCTCTCACCCCTCTCACTCTCTCTCTCCTCTCTCCCCTCTCCTCCCCTTTCTCTCTCTCTTTTCTCTCTCTTTTTCTCTCTCTCTCCTCTCTCTCTCCTCTCTCTCCTCTCTCTCTCTCTCTCTCTCTCTCTCTCTCCCCTCTCTCCCCTCTCTCCTCTCTCTCCCTCCTCCTCTCTATCTCTCTTTTCTCTTTTCTCTCTCCTCCTTCCCCTTTCTCTCTCTTTTTTCCCCTTTTTCTCTCCCTCTCTCACCCCCCTCCTCACCCCCTCCTCACCCCTCTCACTCTCCTCCTCTCCTTCCCTCCTCCTCTCTCTCTCCCCCCTCTCTTTTTCTCCCTCTCCTCCTTTTTTCTCCTCCCCCTTTTTCCTCTTTTTTTTCTCTCTTTCCCTCCTCCCCCTCATTTTTCTTTCTTTTCCCCCCTCTTTCTCCTCTCCCTCTTTTCCCCTCTTTTCTCTCTCCCCTCCCCCTCTCCCCCCTTTTCTCTCTCTCCCCTCCTCTCCTCTTTCCTCTCTCTCCTCTCTCTCTCTCTTCCCCCCCTCTCCCCTCTCTCTGTCCTCTCCTCTCTCCTCCTCCCCTCCTCTCTCTCCTTTTCTCCTTTTCCCCCCTCCCCCTCTCCCCCCCCCCTCCCTTTTCCCCTCCCCCCTCCCCCTTTTCCTTTCCCTCCCTTTTCCTTCCCCCCTTCCCCCCCATTCCCCCGGAAAATTAAAATTTTGTTTCCTTCCCCCCGCCCTTCCCCCATTTAATTTTTCCCGATGCGCATTATTTTTTTTATTTAAATTTTTTCTCATCTCCTCTTGAATACTCACAATCAGCTTTATTAAACACCGCTCCCCGGAGTTGCCTCGTTCCGAGCGCGATTTATCGTTAATAAGTCTTCCGACGTAGCGTAGCTTCGAAAAAGTTGTGTACGCTTTTCTGCAGGCATAGAAAGATTTGCCAATTTTGATGGACGGTAAACTAAAATTTTAAGGTGGAGAGAATCGGAAAAGCTCCACCGCATCCTTGTTTCTTCGAGCAAATCTATCTCTGCTTTTCTTTGCGGTTCTCTGAATGTCAGTGGAGGCGCGTGGAACCTGGCAACGTTGCATTTAGTCCATTTAAAATCATGAAAAAGGTCGGAATTGTGAAGGTGCACAATGCACTCTCTCGAGACGATATAATAACATGGGTTTAAAGTACGAAATCCAACGCTGCCAGATTGCACGGGCCCCACGATACTAAGCGCCGTATACTAAATTTGTGACTATACATATAAATCAAAACTGCCACTCTGAATAGGAGTGTCATCCTGCCGTTTTGCGTATAATTAATGACATTTTTCAACTCACCGATGATTCCACCGGTTGAGAAAATATTACACAATTTATGTATGACTGTACTGCAAGAAAAAAAACTCTGATTTGTAATCTTTTCTCAATCGCTGGAATCCCTGTTAAAATATTAAAATCCCCGCAAGTTTTTTAAAGTCATAAACGACTCCACCGGTTGAAAAAATATTAAAGATCAGAGTATTTTTGTGCAGTACAGTCATAAACTGAACTGAACTCTGGAATATTTTCTCAAACGGTAAAATCATCGGTGAATTGAAAAATGTCTTCAATTGTACGCAAAACGGCAGCTCTGGTTAAACCCTCGTCCCTCCTGTCCAAATATTCTTCGTTCTCAACAAACCACTGTATGATACTGAGATGATACCATACCTCACTCAACTTTAAGAAAATCGTTGATGAATCTTGTGATAGTTTATTTATTTGTACTTCTGTCGTATATACACTCAGATTAATCAATGAGAACGTGAGCGTATGCGCTTTGGGATCGGGATTTTCGATGCATAAATCAATGAACTGAAAATTTCACTACAGAGCGAAGGAGGGTATACATGAGAATTATCGAGAGACGAGGGGTGACAAAGAAGGATATACTAAGTGAAAATTCCTCGATGCGCATCAACGTACATCAGCATGCATCAACCAACGCAACGGTGCATCAGAGAGACACATGCTCGATGCCTCTCCTTGGCGGAGTGTGACAAAGACAAAGTTCATCAGATCATGATTCATGAGATGCATACCCGTCGCGGCGCATCATTCATGAGTCACGCGACAAAAATGCACGCGCTTTGAAGGAGGAAAGGCGATCGAGGGATGGAACGTGGTGGAGTGGGGTGGGGGTGGGGGTTGACAAATTCCAATTACATTGATCCTATTTACATTTATTTCCGAATTTCAGAGGTCGCTGGGGTTCTTCTCCGTGACTGGCAATCTGCCCCGCTAACACCACGCTACGATCGACCCCTACTCTGGCTCCTAATGCGGTTCGCCGACCACGAGAATATCTGGGTAGAAAGTGACTCCCTTTGATCCGTGCTCCTATTTCGAATGAGATTAAAATAATGGGAGCCCTTGTTTCTCTGCCAGAAAAAAATGGGAAGTAAGAAGTCTCAAAAATCTATAGCGTGCTTTCATGGAATTTCGGGTGGATTACTTTTGGATAAATATAATTCGCTCTTTTAGTCGTGCAAACGTAATGAAGTTATCCTATTGATGACCTTTGATCTGTTGCCTATGGAGCTCCTGTAAGGTTTTGCTGTAGACAAATGGCCTAATAATTCTGTTGTAAAATGCTGCGAAAATAACGACGAGACCATTAAAAAGTCTAAAACTCACTCCTCGTAGAGTAAACTTAACTTGAAATTTCGAGTAACCGCACCCTCGCATGTATGCATCAACCTTGGATTCGGACCCCAAAAAAAGAACAGGACATGAAATTAACTGCCGCGTCTTCCTCGTTTATTACGCAACGTAGAAGTTTCTGTAGTTAACACCGTGCTCCTAGTGAAAAAAATGTGTATAAATGAACCTTTAATTTCTTCAAATTTACTTTTTGAAAGCAAAATCAGTAATCTCATTGTTCAAATTCTCAGGTTATGTTCTTTTGTTTGGGGTCAGAATCCGAGGTTGGTGTATACATGCAAGGGTGGTCACCCGAAATTTCAAGTTAAGTTTCCTCGGTGAGGAGTGAGTTTTAGACTTTTTTAATGGTCTGATCGTTATTTTCGCAGCATTTTACATTGGAATTGATATTCCATTTGCCTACAGGAAAACCGTGCATAGAAGCTCCATTGGTCATAAAATGAGTAATGAAGGCAGGGGAGGGGCACGGGGCAGGACAAAACGATGATTTTTTATGACTTTTTTTCCACAGATTTTTGACCACCTACTTTTCTTTC
>VMOF01000388.1:61373385-61516136 GCA_011764245.1 Trialeurodes vaporariorum
TTTGTTGAAATGCGTATTTTGCTACTGCCTTATGATGCATCAACGAGTTATAACCCTAGGAGGGCCTTATGTGATCGGTCTCCCGTGGTCTGGTTGTCAGCGCAATACTGTCCCCTAACTATCAGAGGTCGCGGGTTCGAGCCGCGACCCAGGTGACAAGATTTGAGGGTCTCAGATCCAGTCATCTCGGAAGGACAAGGATATAACTCTTCTCTTTTTCATCTTTCCTTCCTCTTCTCTCATCCATTTCGTCTTTCGGGCCCTAATTGGCGAAAGAGGACACTTAAACTTCCTATAGAAAAAAAGACCTTGTGAAATGTAATTGTAAACAAAACTTTCAAGGAAGAGACGCAATTGAATGATAATATTGGGTGGTCAACGCTATAATAAAAGTGGAAATGAGAGACGGCCATTGGCATACCTAGGGGGGTCGGGGAGTCGGGGGGGGACGGGGGACCCCCGTTCAAAATCAGGGAGAATGAAAAACTGGGCTAGAATAGAATGAAAAAGAATAATTAACGATTTTGCCAATTTCATAAGTATGAATGTGACTTACAATTCCATGAACCTTGGTTTAATCTTTATTACTAATTTTTTCGGTAAAAAATTATTTCATGGTATTCGGAAATCTATTCGGCCCTATATAGGGTATTTTGAGTCGTCCGCTGAGGAATCACTTTAAGGTCTATGCATATAGAAATAGAAATCAAAAGTGCGTCTTGCGTGTTCTCTCTCCCTCTCTCCTTCTCTTCCTCACCAGGTTTCTCCTTCTCTTTCTATTTCTCTCATTATCTTTCCCCAGAGACAGATCTTTACCTTTCCCTATGGCTGTCTCCCACCAGAAGCTTAGGCTCCACCCGTGTTGTAAGTGGATGGTGGAAGAGAGAGAGAGAGAGTGAGAGAGAGAGGGAGAGAGAGAGAGGGAGAGAGAGGAGGGGGAGAGAGAAAGAGAGACAGAGGAAGAGAGAGGTGAAAGTCACGTGATTGTCCCCTCTTTAATCCTTTTCTATCACTCGTTTCCAAATGGTTGAGGAGATGGAAGGAACAGATTTCAAGGTCCGCCTCTGTCCTTTCCCAAATCTTTTCCTACATCCGCTAGATGCTCATCTTGCTATCTCTCTCACTAATGCGACACAACGACGACGTTGTCAGTGAAATTCCTCACCTGTGGAACAATCTTTATTATCTTAAATGCTTTCATTAGTCAGTGTCATTGAGCTAGCGTCACTATGGCGGATCCAAGAGATTGTCCTCTCTCTCTCTCTCTCTCTCTCTCTCTCTCTCTCTCTCTCTCTCTCTCTCTCTCTCTCTCTCTCTGCCCATTTGAACGTGAAGGTTAGAAAAGGACAGATAGTAGTGTTAGAAGTACTCACGTGACTTTCGACTCCCTCCTTCATCCTTTACCCACACATGCGTACAAATGGGCAAAGAGAAAGAAAGAGAGAGAGAGAGAGAGAGAGAGAGAGAGAGAGAGAGAGAGAGAGAGAGAGAGAGAGAGAGAGAATGACAATCTCCTAGATTGCCCAGTGTTGAGCGTTTACAGATTACCCGAAAAGGGACTTGAAATGTCTCTAAGCTTGTTTGGGGGAACCGAAGCCATTAGCGGCATTTGGGAGGCTTTATTTCGAGCGCAGTGCCGTGTCGTCAATTGGTATACACTATATACGTATACAAGCAACTCCTTTCATGGAAATTCTTGCTTAGTGAGGTCTCCTGATCCTCTTCGTTTCAATAGCGGCTATACTCATGAATATCACTGTCGGTCGTGATGACCATTAGATTCCATTTTTTTTTTTTTTTTTTTTTTTTTTTTTTTAAACTTACAGTTGGATTTTCCTCCAAAAAATTGATGCGAGAAAAATCTCAGGTTGGGTTGATATTTCGAGCCTGAAGAATTTGCTCCTCGAAAGGTGAGAGGGTGCGCAGAGCCAATTGGCTGACCCTCTATCCAAGAACGCGCGTGTTGGAAAAGGACATATAAGGGGCAGTCATGTGAGTCACGTGCTCTCTCTTCTTTCATTTTCAAATACATGCATTCAAATGGCCAGAGACAGAGAAGGACAAATTCATGGATCCTTCAGTGGCAGTGCCTTTGGAAGTCTCCTCGCAGAACTGAAAAAGAAAAAAGAAAAAAAAAATAAGACAAACATGTAAAAAATAAGACAGTGAGTGCTGCACCAGCACGAATATAGATATCAATATTTTTGTATTGTACATAAATTATACTACATTTATTAAAATGGGGGAAACAAGGCTAAAATACACACAGTGAAGGACACTGTCTTTCAAGACATTACTGTCTCTTTATCAATCATAACATATTACATATTACATATTTCATTTACATAGACAGAAATAGCTGAGTTATATAATCTTCCGGTCCTTTTTAATTAACCGATAAGCTGTATACTGGTGCAGAAAAGATTATGGATAGCATTCTTCCTTCAGTATACAGATGTACTACAACACTGATCTATCTAATCTTTCTAGTACCGGTACGAGTATCCAGTGAATAATAATAAAAAATAAAAAAACGCCCCACTTTCTTGCACCGGTGTGAATCTCTGGTAAATTCTAAAAGGCAACCAAATAGTGGCACAGGCATGAATTGATAAATTGCAAGGTGTGGGGGTATTTATTTAAATATTCTGACGAGTTACTGCAAACGAAGCCGAGCTCCACCGTGCCATGGGACGACCGCAATAGTATCACGAAGGTGATTCGTTCCCCTTTCTTTAAGCTCTCTTGAAAGTGAAACCAACTTTATCTCGAAAGCTATTTCTCCAAGCTCAGACTGGCTTCAAAATTATCAGGGAGTTGCAAATGATTCGAAGACTCCCTTATCTGACTTTCTGAGGAGTGAAATATCCCTTTTCACCCTTATTCGATACCATTAATAGGAGTATTGTGGTGAGACTCCACCCCTAAACAGATCCAATCGCCATGCACTAGTTGAGTAAACCTGCCCGTGCATATGATTGACGCGGGAAAATACCGATTTAAATAAATGTCTGTACATATTCAAAGACGTTTTCGTAGCATCAAGTAATCAGAATCGAGTATTCCACATTAATAATTGAAATGAACGCTTAATTTTGATTGGTCAACGGAATAACCAATCATAATCGAGAATATAAGGGGAGAGGGAGGGAAAATAGATGCTGATAAAAGCAAGCATGGGCATAAAAGGAGCAAGTAGGAGAAATAAGAGAAAAATACACATGAAATGGGTCTGTTGCAAACTTTTGCTATAACGATTAAGAGTGTTTAATCTAATGTAATATCGCCTGAAAAGTCCATTGGTGGCATCAGAAAGTCATAAAATGCAATAATAAACTCACAAGAGGCGTTTAATGAAATCCAAGATGGCGGTAAAATATCGAGCAATTTGTATGCATGCTCCACAAACATCCAAGTGTAGCCAACCTCACAATATCGATCACAACCTATCACAACGTAAACAAACACATAACCTCTACCTCCAGTGAGGTTGTTAACGTTGGCCATCATGGATGTTCACGGTGCATGCATACAAATTGCTCGATATTTTACCGCCATCTTGGATTTCACTAAACGCCTCTTGTGAGTTTATTATTGCATTTTATGACTTTCTGATGCTACCAATGGACTTTTCAGGCGATCTCACATTATATTGAACTCTCTTAATCGTTGTAGCAAAAGTTTGCAACAGACCCATCAGGGCGGAAAAAATTGAAAACAAGGCTCTCTGCAAGGCTTCATGTAATTACCGTTTAATTTTTTAATTGATCATACAGCAAAAGTTTAAGGCATAGATTCATTGTAATAAGGTATCGTTGTTTGTTGTTTCTCTTTGCTTGGTCTCGGACAGCTTTGAGGCGGTTTGGTTCATGGCAACGCTGCGCTGTTTGAATAATGTAACCCTTATGAGGTATTCCAGAGCAGTCAATGTAAGTACGTACACGAACATGAATCCATTGCGATGCACGCGGGTCGGAAAAAGGGGGAGGGGGAGGGGAGAGAGAGTATACGCGACTGCGCGAGCACACGGGTAGGGAGGGAGAGAGAGAGAGAGAGAGAGAGAGAGAGAGAGAGAGAGAGAGAGAGAGAGAGGGGGAGGAAGAGAGAGAAAGAAAGAGAAAAGGAGAGAGCTAAAGCTATTACTCAACCATTAAACAATTTATTAAGCTAATCGATTATGTATTTGTGGCTGAGCGTGGTATTCGCGTATATATACGTTTGCTTTGGCCGTGTCACAGCCACAGAGCATAGTTCTTCCGCAACTATTTCAATGTCTCGTGAAACTTTTCTCTCTGTATTTCTGTCTCTCTCTCTCTCTCTCTCTCTCTCTCTCTCTCTCTCTCTCTCTCTCTCTCTCTCTCTCTCTCTCTCTCTCTCTCTCTCTCTCTCTCTCTCTCTCTCTCTCTCTCTCTCGCTCTCTCTAAGTTTCTCATCTCCACCCCTTGTAGTGAGTCCCAGCGTAAGAAACTAACCTCTCTTGTTGCAAAACGTGTACCCTGCGCTTTGTATCCTGTAAACCGCGGAATGAATATAACACGAGTGGACTCTTGTCTCTGCAAATCTGCAACGATCCGCCACACTCTTTTTAGCACTTTCTCTCTCTCTCTCTCTCTCTCTCTCTCTCTCTCTCTCTCTCTCCTCTCTCTCTCTCCTCCTCCTCCTCCTCCATACATTTCTATCTATCTTTCTTTTCAACTCGCGCATTCTACCAATTGCGATGTTAATGCTAAAATCACGATTATTTTTCTCTTTCCGCGTGTTTTCTTGTGTACTTTTGCACCATTCCTTTGTTTATTCGCGTCTCTGTAAATTAAAAAGGGGGGATAAGTCCCTAATTTTATCATTTTACCTTTAGGTCGACATAGCTTTCTTCCTTTCTTCCTTAATTCCTTCCCCTTTCATTCTTTGTTAGATCTCAATTCACTCCTTTGAGGAAACATGATGTAAGTGCTGTTCTGGAAAGGAAGATATTGGAGGGCTGCCGTTTCGCGTAGTGGCGTAGCGTGCGATTTGGCAACGTCGCTGTTTGTCCATTTAAACCCACGAAAAAGATCGAACCTTTGGGTGTTCGGTGAACACCTTTGCATCCGGCTTTTTTACGTGTGTTTATACGGCCACATTACAACGACGCCAAATAGCACGTTACGCCACTGGTTTCGCGGATCTTAATTATACATTTTTTAATTTACCGATGATTCTACCGGTTGATCGGACGATTGCGCAAATTCAGCAGTGTGACAGTATTCTGATTCTTTCGTTTTTCCCCATGTTTGTTTCAAGGGATTTTTCGACGCACTTCTCTGGCATATCGAATTTCTCGAATGGGTATACTTATACTCGCAGCATACATACGTTTCTTACGCAGTAGCGAAACCCAATGTTAAAAAAACGGCAAATGCACCCCTGGTGGTTGGAAGTTTGAACTAACCTCACAGAATAATACAATCAGAACGGAAACTCTGTCGGATTTTGAAGCAAATTCATTCCGTGGCCGCCATGATGGGATATAGGATGTTTACACCTGGATTCGCATGCGAACAAAAATATAGGACATGATCCGCGAAATTTTCATTCTGGAATGCCTGTAGAATAAAAGTTTTTTTATTTTTTATTTTTATTTTTTATTGTTTTTTTACTCCACAGTATTACTTAGTACTAAACTTACACCTACTATACATTTGAGTATATCTATGTGCTTTTTATAACTTACTCTTAATTTTTAACTTTTGCTGCTGGTCCAGTAACAGAATATCTCTGCTGGAATAGCAATCAACATGAAATAAATATAGTTCTACTTCTACCAGTTGTGGCTCATGCAATTTGGCAAACATGCTAATTTTCCATTTAAACCTTGGCAAAAGTATCGATATCTTGGGGATGCAATTGCACCTCCTGAAGATCGATTGTTTTACATAGGTTTAAATGGTCCGTTGTTGCCAGATTACACTCGCCGCCACTGAGTTCTACTCCCGTTGGGGGTAGACAGTGTGAATAAAAGTGAGGCCGAAAAATAAGATTTCTTTCCAGAATTAACAGAAATAAATGAGTTTTAACACAAATCAACCACGTCCGCCATGCTTGGATATAGGACCACAGCGCTGCCTATTGGTGCCGTTAGATTCCAAACTTGCTTCCATTGGCTCTTATGGGAGTTTCCGTTCTGATTGTATTATTCTGTCCAAACATCTTCCATCTGATTTGCAGTGGAAGCGACGGTGGCGCCCTAAAGTAGTCGGAAGGTTATAACCCAATTTTTCCATTTGATTGCATTGAAAGCCGACATTCGCTAAACTGTAATGTCGCTTCTGTATGAATAAGTATACTGTGATACTTACTTTCTTACTTCGTTGTACTTACCTTGCGACAGAATTAGTGTCACGTTCGATCACTTAGATATGAGATTTCAGATGCGACGCACTGAAATAATATGGAAAAGGGAAGGGGGTGAGGGTGGCAGGTGACTAATTATAATTTTATCGCGAGGAGGGAAGTTTTTAGAGGGAACGCTCGCCGCGGTGCTGCTTAAATTCTGTTGGTATAAAAATAAGTTAGGGAGAAATGAACGAGGAAGAGGGACCAAGTTGAGGTGAGAGAGTAATTTAGCGACTCTTGCACCCTCACCCGACATAATTCTTTGAAAAATGGGGACCATTAATTAAAAAATTTCAAACCTCTCAGCTTTGTTGTCAGTTTGAGCAACTTTAAGAAGGGTGCTTTAATAAAGGGTGTGACCTGCAAACGAAATCATGGGCACCACGGTCACTGAGCAAAATAGAAATCAGAAAAGGGCACACAAAAAAATAAAAAAATGAAGTAGACTGTTTAGACTTATTGTTAGTATATTCCAGCGGCAGCGTATAAGGAGAAACATTTTTTTTGGGAATGCGTTCAGAGGGCCTTCCAGGAATTTTTTAACTTTTGCCAGTGCTGCGATTTTGCGGATATTTAATAGATATCATTTTAAAACCCATCACTGAATCTACCGGTTGAAGCAAGGATTACACACATTGTGTATTTGTTGAGAAGTATAACAATGGTTTGGCTTGTATATACATTCAAATCTGTAATCTTTGTTTCAACCGGTTGATTCATCGATGGATTTGTACTGTTGCATCTTTCCGCAAAACGACACCTGTTGTTTTAGAGAGGAAATGGAAAGGAAATGTGAACAAACTCTAAAATTTTATGAGGACAACTTTTTTGAAGTACACGATTTGAGTCTTGATTTTTCAAAATCGCTCGTAGATGGTAACCAGAATTCCTTTCATTTCCTTGCGAGTTGCTCCAACTCTACCCTTCCTCCTCAGACCCCATCAGGGACCAAAAAATGTTTGGAATGGACGGTCCTTGTTTTTTTAACGTTAGATGGAGTCTCCACCAATCAGAAGCGAGGATTCGCAACTTGGGATGAAGAACAAGGAATTGTCCGCCCGGAACATTTTTTGGGCTAAGGTATCTTGGACATTGTTTTTGCTGCTTCACCAATTCAAAGTTCACGAACCGCTTCTGGGCTGCAGTCAACGAATATATATATAGAAAAAACAGAAGAAAACCACTTTTGGTTGCGCTGACAAAACCTTTGGTAGAGAAATGACCCAGCAACTTCAGTGGAGCCAAGCGTCTCTTTATTTAGAACTGCAAAATTCTTCGTTAGCCCATTAAAGTCTTTTGCTTGGAAACCTAAAAAAGTGAATCAATAAAAAAAGAAAGAAAGAAAAAAAAAACCAATTATAACCATAAAAAAAAAAAAAATAAAAAAAAATAAATAAATAAATAAAAAAATAAATAAACGAAAAGAGACAAAACACTGCGAACTTGAACCTTTGGCAGTGCAACCAAAGAATCCCAGAAAACCTAAGAAAATGTATAGATAAAAAAAAAAAAAAAAAAAAAAAAAAAAAAAAAAAAAATCATAACTATGAAAAAATAAATGTAAATAAATAAATAAAGAAATAAATAAATAAATAAATAAATAAATGAAAAGAGACAAAACACTGCGAACTTGCACCTTTGGCAGTGCAACCAAAGAATCCCAGAAAACCTAAGAAAATGTATAGATAAAAAAAAAAAAAAAAAAAAAAAAAAAAAACAATCATAACTATGAAAAAATAAATGTAAATAGATAAATAAATAAAGAAATAAATAAATAAATAAATAAATGAAAAGAGAGAAAACACTTCGAACTTGAACCTTTGGCAGTGCATCTTTGATGTGAAAAGTAATTATTAGACAGCAAACAGAATCAGATGATCCACACCGGTATGAAAATGGATAACCGCGTTCCGTCGGTCCGTCCCCATTTTATTTCGCTATTTGTCGGTCGTAAAAAATACGACAACCTTAGAACTTCATTCTCTGTGCCCTCCTCTCTGCCCCTCTCCCTCTTATCTCTTTCTCTCGCTCTCTCCCTCCTTTCGCGCCCTCGCGCTTGTACGCGCCGTGAATGAGAACATTTACTTTGAATCACGTAATTAGAAAGGGAGGAAGGAGAAGGGGTTGGTTGGAGTCTTGGAGAAGTAGTAGCAGTAGTTTAAAAATGATATCTAATCAAAAGTTTTTCTCGCGGTCAGGTTAAGAGACCCGGTTGCATGGCTGTGGATCGCTTACGGACGGACAGACGGACAGACGCCGTACACTGGATCAAAACCACAGGCTTTTTATTTCGGATACGAATGATTTTTGATTTCTTTGTTTCAGACAATTTATGAAACGAGCTTTTACTTTTCACTTCAAAATTTAAACATTTCTCAAGTTTCTAGTTTCCAACTTTTTAAAATTTCAATTTTGTTTCCAAATTTTTAAATCTCTTTCTCATTTGCCGCTCATTAAGATTTCGTCTCAAGTGATAATTTTCCTGTTAATTAATAAGCTCACTATAGGCAACAGTGGCGTAGACAAGGGGGGAGCCCTTGATACCCTTGATACCGAAATTTGCCCTGAAAAAAGGCAATTTTTTGCTTTTTCAGAGAAATATTTACCAAAATTGTAACTTTGAAGTAACAGGAATTCCTGTTGAAATAACAGGTATGTCTTGCGTGAAAATTTCAGGAATGGCTCGGTTAAGGAAGTATTAACAATATGTGTGACGGCAATAAGAAATTTTTCTCCAGGGCAAACCACGCTTAAGCTCTAACATGAATTATTTTACACATTTTCAGTTTATCCTGCTAATTGATAATGATAAATGATTTATTTTCAGTCTTTAGACAAAAGCCAATAACAAAACAAACTAAAGGAAATGTTAAATTACTCAAATTACTCAAATTACACGTAATCTATACTAGACAAATGAAATAAACTAACGTAAAATTAACATAATTATTGTTCATATACAATGTCTATTTTTAAATCTTAAAAATGATCTCCGGAAAATTCCACGTTTCGGTCTAATGTGCGGCGGACGGGCCCTGGCCCTCACTCCCTCACGCTCCACGCTCGCACCAACTCGAAGTCATGGTCAGAAATAAAATCCCGCTTTTAACGAGCTTACTCAAGATCGAGTTGTATTAATGACGGTAAGAGGCAATTATTAACCCATTTTGAAAGGAAGAAATGAGGAGAAAATAAAAGAGAGGCGGAAAAAATTGATGCGTATGGCGGCACGGCGGGCGCGCGTAACGACGTATAACGTGAGTCTGAGTATATATACACTAACACACACACACACACACAGACACACACACATTCGCAAAAGGATCGCGTTTAATCTGAGAGGGTGCGGGAGTGGAATGGGGTATCAAGTATCAAGTATGTACAGTAGTTTTTCCTCCAGTGTCCGGCGAGGGTGACTTCGCCGGTTATTTCCATGTAAGTATACCTGAAACTTTGATCGCTCATACAGCTTGGCAAAAAACCAACTTTTGATCCGATTTCACGTGCACGAAGAAAAAAGCTCTCCTATGAGCAAGGGCGAATTTACCGTTCCCTAGTAGAAATAAACCCCAAGCCATCAGAAATCATGTTCCAATTACCTTCAAAACTATAGTCAAAATCCTCAAGGATTTTGAGGTAACCTCAAGATTCTAGAGGGTTTTGAGGGTAATTGGAAAATGAATTCTGAGGGCTTGAGGTTTATTTCTGCTAGGGTTAAGCAAAATACGCAACTGCGTAGAGCCTCAGAACTAAGGAGGCCCCATTTCTTTGAGGGAAGAAGACAAAAACTTAAAGAGAAAAAGGAAAAACAAAAACAAAACGCAGAAGGGAAAGTACATAACAACCTCTCTGGTAAAACAGAGTTTAAAACTGAGTTTTCACTTTTCAATACATTTTTTCACTAAAAATATTTAAGAGGATCCCCGAATCCCCTTTCTTTCAAGGGATGTGCCCTCAGAACCCCCAGGCATCCTACTCTTTCTCTATGTAGGGGGCCTCGAATCCAAGACTGCGTAGGGCCTTAAGAGGTGTAAATCCACCCCTGCCTATGAATAGCCAGAATTCTGATAAAAAGTTCCTGAAAATAAATTCTGGCTGTTTCAACGAGTAGTCTTGAAGGAAAATGTTCTCCTAGAAATGGCCAGAATTCTGCTGAAAAATTCCCGGAAATAAATGATCTGGCTGTTACAAGGAGAATGCTCCTATATTCTACTATAAACGGGCAGAGACCAACTAATGTTTGGTCCCGAGCGTAACTTTCGCACGGTCATGTGACCGAGCGTAAGCTCTCTGATTGGTCGAAACCACACGCAAACCGCCAGGACTGCCGGGATCATACAGTTTTTGGTCCCAGAAGTCTAATAAAACTCGTTGCTGTTTAAAGAGAATGCTGGTCTCGAAGAAAAATTTTCTCCTCTAGAGGTAGTTATATAAATGGCCAGAATTCTGATAAAAAATTCCTGAAAATAAATTTTAGCTGTTTTAAGGAGAATAATGGTCTCTTTTAGAAGAATTCTGACCATTTCCAGCAAATGATTCTGGTTATAATATGCCTGATTATTCTGGTCAAATATGGCCGAACAACAGCAATGAAGAAAATTCTCAGAGGGCGGATCCAGCACTTTGACAACCATGAATTCAGCCCATTTGAAAGTATGAGAAACAATTGATTCTTGAAGGCCAAGGCTATATGGCCATGGACCATTTTACTAATCGATTGGTTCTCATGCATTCAAATCGGCCTAATACACCGTTGCCAATTGCTGTGCCTTCCTTAGGTGTGGGGTCTCCCCCAGTATTTAGAACGGGGATCTGAGGCCCAGATTAAAATGGAGTGAGAAAGTATTTGCAGACTATTCTCGACAGTTTAGCTCAACTTATATACTTGCATGAGGGAAATGAAAGAGAGAAGATATCCTGACTGACACCTGACCTGAAATCGTCGTGTAAAACGCGAGGAATCTCCGTAAGTAAATCTTGGAAAAATAGATTTTCACAACGACATCTCTCACTTATCATGAGTTATCACTGCTCTTATATCAATTAGATGTCCACGCCCCCTTTTCCTCCTGACGAGGTATATCGAGGTTGCATGGACGAGGTTATCCAAGTAAGATATCACGGACACTCACACGCGCTAAACACGCAGGTTTCTACAAAAGAGAGCAGCTGTCGAGTCTGCCTGTTTCTGTATAGGACATAGGTGCCGGTGCCTTCGCATTCTCCCTCATGCACTCAATCACTAAAATTGCTGGGTGTTGACTGTTGAGTAATTTCGGGACACCGATTGTTTCCTTGCTGCCCACATAACATCATGGACCGGCCACGACGCAATGTGCGGGAGCCGAAAATTGGTGTGGTTATGAAGAGAATACTAAAAGGGATTTAAACTCAAAATAGGGGAGGGAAGGGGTTGGATGTAGGGGAATAGAGGGAGAGGGGGAGGGGAGAGACTGGGAGAATAAAAATTGATGATGAGCTGGGGTCCAGCTGCACGAGCGAGAGCGCTTCCTCGCCAAAGTGTTTTGGAAAAAAAAGGAAAAGGGAACGTTGATTACTGCCGACATCACATCGTACGTAACAAGTGTAAATGCCACTGTTGCCAAATTTATTGGGTGAACAAAGGAACAAGGGTGGTTAGTTTCCTTTAAGTGATAGTCAGTGGAGGCTCGTGCAATGTGGCAACAACGGATTCTCTCCATTTAAACCAATGTGAAATAATCGATTTTCAGGGGATTCACCGAATCCTTGAGAAATCGATACTTTTACATAGGTTGATACACTTTAAATGGCAAAAAATGTGGTTACCTAGTAACACGAGCCGCCGCACTGGTAATAGAGCTTGTTCCAGAAGTGTAACCAAAACCATAATCTTTGACAAATTTTCAATTTTCATTCCTTCAAATCAAAACAAAACTTGGCTCATACTTTAAACTTTTGATTTTAAAGCGTTCCTCAATGAAAAGCCAAAGCTCAAATTAATCTTTATCGATTTTCAATTTATTGTGGCATGATAAATAGAGCTCGTATCAGAAGTGTAGGCGGACCTAGACCGATAATCTTTGGAATTTGTCAACATTATTTCTGATAACTCGATGAAAATGAATAAAAATGAAATTGAGTGTTCACTTTTCAATGAGGAAAACTTTAAACACAAAAGAATAAAGTCAGGGGCAAATTCGGTATTGATTTGAAGGAGTAGGTAAAAAATGAAAATTCGCCAAAGATCCGCCTGCACTTCTGAAACGAGCTCTAACATTGAAGAATTCGAAAGATGCGTTTATACACTTCTGGAACGACCTCTAGTTATACAGAAGAGATTAGCAGGTCGAATGCAAAAATGTCCAATTTTTTTCGGTCCAATTTTATATTTTGTATTCAATATAAGGATATGTCCAAAAATTATCAAATATTAAAAATTCCATGGTTATTTTTCGTCTAGTATGAAATTCGGCCAAAAAAGTATATGCTGTAAAATATGCGGGGAATATTCAGTTAATCTACGGAAATCCGTTCATCATGATTGTGTTCACCTCCGATAAAATCGGTAATTTCATTTCATCACTTTGTAGACTTCTTCAAAAAATAAGGTTGGCAATAAATATTGAGAAACCTTCCACATGCCATGGTGGCAAGTTGGCAACAAAATACTCGTATAATGTATTGCCATGGTGACCTCTCAATATTCGATGACGAGGCGTGCAATTTGGGAATATTGCATTTCGTCCTTTTAAATCCATGAAAAATGATCGAATTACAGGGTATGCTGTGAACAGTGAACACCCTCTAATTCGACCTTCTGAATTTGTTTAAATGCGCAAAATTCAACGTTGCTAGATTGCATGAGCCACGGCCCAGCCATATTGCATATCACTACTGCTGTGCCACTGTCCCTATTTTCACAATCTCATATGATACAGAATTTTATTCCTTGCATTTATGCATCGGGTTTTAACTCGTAGTTTTGAATTTACAATGTGTATGCGGTAGGTTGACGCGACGGTGGACCCCCAATGGACACTTTCATATTTCGGGTTAAAAAATAAGAAAATCGGTCTATTATTCGACAAAAATCATTTTACCTCGTAGAAATAAACAAAATCAGTCGTGGCGTAGGGTGTATACTTACACACTGTGGCCGTAGGTGTTGCAAGAGTTGCCATAAGGGACAAATTACAACTTTTTAAGACAAATTCAAACAAAAGTCTAGAATTCTAGAAGGAACTATAAATAACAATCTGGAGAAATCTATGTTTACTCCATCGTTTCCTGCATATCCCAGTTTTTTTTTTTATTTTTCCTTTTAGTCTGCAGCTTATTTATCAAAGGTGAAAAAAACTCTGAAAGTGGCCATGGGAACATAGGCGGATCCAGGAGATTGTCTTTCTCTATTTCCTCCCTTTTGAATACGTGTGTTAGAAAAGGAAGGAGATAGAGGATAAAGTCACGTGATAGTCCCCTCTGCTATCCTTTTCTAACACATGCGTTCAAAAGGGAGGAGAGAGAGAAAGACAAATTCCTGGTTCCACCCATGTACATGGGCAGTGGCGGATCCACCGGGGGGAGGGGCACGGGAGCACGTGCCCCCCAGAAGCCTCAAATGTTGCCTTTTTTCGATAGAAAAGAGCCCGAAATTGCTTCCACTGACGCTTCAGATTTCCAAATTTTACAGGTGTGCCCCCCTCCCCCTCCAGAAAAATTGTCTGGATACGCCGCTGCATAGGGGATCCACTTACCCTATAACGATTTTCAAGAGTCTTACGAAACTTGGAATTGAACTTCCGATGAATCCAAGCGAGGCGGTTCGCCCGTTTGTGTGGGTTCTATCTTCAAGACGGGAGGGGGGGGGGTGAGGGGGGAGGTAGGGGCACGGGACAACTGGCAACAGTGATTGTGATGAGGTGTGAGCAGCACCATTGATCCTCTTGATATTTTCGTTGAAGGCCCGCCCGCCCTACCCTTCAGGGTTCATCAGAGGCAGAGGTCCCGAGTCCCGGATCATTGTGTTTGGGGGAGGGGGGGGGGGAAGGGGGAGTGAGGGGAGGAAGCACGGCTCGTGTACATTGCCCTGTCCTGACTTTAGCTAGCCCATCCATCCATCACTGGCGTTGGCCCACAGGAAAAGCCCGTCAGCGGCGTCAACGCCACTTAACGGAGTATAACGCTTCTCGCGATCTGACATCCTGAATTCCTGCAGGTTCCCCCGACATGTACTATGAGGAAGGTAGGTTATGTCAAAATTTTTATGGATTGTTGCAGCCCTCATTGAAGTCTTCGCACTCTGGACCCGAACCCCCATGCTAAAGGGTCATAATGCAGGAAGGTGTACACGACTACACGTAGTGGGGATATTGGGATTGAGGCTATTGCACCCACACTTTTTCGAGGAAGCGGGGATAAACTTTTTTTGAGGGCGCGGGGCTAATTTTTTTTTGGAAAAACCAAAAAAGGAAAAAAAAAAGGATTTCGGATGTAGCTGCTCGTGTATCCCCCCTCTCCCTGGGTGTAAGTTCAAATTGCAGAAATTGAAAAAGTATTGTAATAGCGCAGATGATTTCTGTCTGTCTATATCCCAGCATAACTTTTGAACCCATATGCATCAAAATTTTGCAGATAAGTTGCTTTTGCCATTTCTCAGAGTATAGGTGGACCGTGACTAAAAAAAGGGGGAGGGGGCTAAAAAGTGATGACTTTTTTTTTGCCTCTGAAGTCTCAAGTGATGACTTTTCCCTCGATTTTTAGCCCCTCCGCCCAAAAAAAGGGGGGCCGTAGCTCCCCCTAGCCCCTGATACGGTCCGCCTATGCCTCAGAGGGACTTTTTTTTTGTATTTTCGAAATTTTAAATTGTAGTTAAGTTATGGATGGCAAAAGGTGTCCATTAAAATCAAGGAGGAAATTGTTAAAATGGGTAAACGAAGGGAAAAATTGGATTGTTTCAAATATAGAGGTTTGCATTTTAATGAAAATTTGCAGAAACATTCTGCAACCAGCCTACTGTAACATTAACGCCTTAAGGGGGATCTGGGGGTCTTCCCCAGAATATTATCAGGTGGTGAGGGGCTCTCCCACAGAATATTAAAATTGGGCCTGGCCTGGGGTTTCCCCCAGAATATGAAAGGGGGGTCTGGGGGTCTCCCCCAGAGTAATTCTGATGGGAGAAAGTTTTCGTGGGGTGTATTTCCTACAGTTTATTTTTCCAGCGTAGGTGAGGAATTACATTAATGTTCTGGAGGATGATGATTTGCGCCCACGGTGCGTCGTCGCGTCTGTTCGTTGAATTTCGAAGCCTCATCTGCTCCATAGCAACCCTCGTCTTGCAACGCTTGTCAAAATTTTGAGCGCCGGCCGAGAAAAAAATTCGAGGAAAGTGTGCCTCAGAGCTCTCGAATATGCAAAGTGATTCGAGATCGATGGTCGCTTACCAAGTCAAGTTGCCAGAAAAATGGGAGACAATATGGTCGGATATTCCATTTAAATAAATTTAAATCTACTCCTTTTTAACCGTGGACCTGGCAACGCCATTGTCGACGCGCTCGTAAGTGTCCAAATATTTATCTGGATAAAAAATGGATCGCACGGATTATCTGAACCCGCTGTGTATGTGAAAGGAAAAGAATACATTGTAAAAGTTTATGTTTTTTTTTTTTGTTTTGGGCTCGGAAATAAATCATTCCTGAGCATTCGTTCTTTCCGTTAAATCGCAAGAGGAGAGCTATGGTTTGATACTACTGCGCATGCGCACTGCGAGTATACGTACGTCACATTGGCGCAGCGTGCAATTTGGCAACGTTGCATTCTGTCCATTGTAAGCCTTGTAAAAGGTCGAAGTGAAGGTGTTCAACGAACCCTTAATCCTTCGATCTTTTTCATGAGTTTTAATGTACGAACTGCAAAGCAGAGGTGCAAGGGCGGGACCACTATGGGAGGGGGACACGAAGCCAGAAACCTCAAACTTTTTCAAGCCAGCATTTTTTCAACGGAAAGTAGCCCGAATTTGCTATGAACGACGCATCAAATTTAAAATGTTTACAAGCGTGCCCCCCCCCCCGAAACATTTTATGGATCCACCACTGCAGGGCTGGGGTGCAAAAAATGTTTCAAAACGTCGAAAGATTCACGCAATCTCGGACTTTTTCCTCTCATGACATTCTTGAAAAATTGCCTCACAAATATTTAAAAAGTACAAAATGACCGATATTTCCGAGATTGTGAAATACTTTCCCGAAAAACCTTTGCCGTTATGGGCGAAAAAAAGCAATTTTCGTCAAAGTCCTGAAAATGTCCTCACTTCCTCGCGATTCGCGGATCGCAATAACGATCGTTTGGGTGGGAGGGAGGGGGCTTCACCGTTCACAGCGTGAACTTTACCTCCTAGTGTAGTGAAAGGTCATTTTTAGTTTTTATTTTGTTCCCCTGTTAGTTTTTTTAAATGTTTTGTTGCTTTTGATTCTTCTTTGATTTTTGAAATATGTTTTTTTTTCTTTCTTTTATGTACCTTAATCTAATTGTAAGTCACAATAAATACGAATCCCTTCCTCTCTCTCTCCCTCTATCTGTCCCTCCCCCCTCTCTCTCGACTCTCTTTCTCTCTCTCGCTTTCTCAATCTCTTCCTCTCTGTCTCGTTAGCTGCAAAATTACAGTGACTGGATAAACCACAGTGCGGCCATTTGCCCTCCACCCCTCAAGAGCGCACCCACTTTAGCATGGGCAGCATGGGGAGTATGATTGTTCTTGGGTTTCGGATTGAAGATTTCTCTACCCCCTGTCCGAAAAAAGTCATTAACGCTATGCATAAACCATTTTAAGGGCGGGGGGTTGCGATATTTTTTTGCGAGTAACTCAGGAACACACTTCCTCCCTATGGCGCCCGTGTTAAGTTGGGTGCGCAACTGCGGGGGGTCACTTACGGGGAATCGTTGATTTCTCTCAATTTTGAGAACCAATATGTTTCAAATTTGACAGAAGACCTTCAGTCGTGACTAACTTTCCTACGAAAACCCTAAAAAGCTGTAAAAATACATCTAAATGCTCAAATTCGCGATCTAAGGAATCCGACCAATCAGAAAGACGACCGAAATGACCGCACTGTGGTTTATCCAGTCACTGTATGCAAAATGGGCTCGGCGCGCTCTTGCGACGTTGAGTTTGGTCGTACGCTCTGTGAGAACTTTCTAGCCTCCGATTCTGGCTTGAAGCTCGTCGAAGTTTGCGCGGTTACGTAATCCGGGGATCGGCAAAAGGGAAACAAGAACGCGGGAAGAAGGCACACTCACACACAGACAAAAGCGGCATCGTAAGAGAGCAGAGCAGAGCGAGACCCAACGACGGGCCGATCGCTATACGGACCGAGAAAGAGCCGAACTGAATGGAGAGGTAAAATTAAAATGCGCTTAATTGCTATCCTTCGAATGCAATGCCGATTGCAGGAGCAGCCGAAGGAGTCGCTGAGAGTTGAGACTCCGCGATGTGCAGCAAGGTGAATCTTGGTTGCACCGCGAGTTGCCGCACAGTGCAGTGGTGCGAGTCCATGTAGCTGCCGTTTGCGTATAATTAATGACATTTTTCCAATTCACCGATGATTCCACCGGTTGAAATAAGATTATTACACAGTTCAGTCCAGTGTATGAATAAGTATAAGCATCAAAAACGACATACTCGTAATGTGTCCGCGACATTCACCATCCATTAGTGTTAATTTTACGAATTTTTAGTGTTTTATAATAATTTTACGCCTACGATTTCACTTCATCATCGCTGTCTTATGTATTTTGAGACGGTGATTTCGAAAATGCCATTAGTTTTCATTAAACTGGCCTAGATTTTACGTACATTCGGAATTAAAGTTTCTTAGCAAAAATCCAAAATTCGGGAAGAAGTATGAGTTTTGTGTAAAAACTAAGGCCGAATTTGAAATCAGCGAGTCAAACTACGTGGGAAATCTTGCGAGATGCGTGAGAAAGAGGTATCTTATGCGATAAGAAAACCTGGTTTCACGTTCATAACAGTCGAACACACTATGTCGTTAAGGCGTAAAAATCTATGAATATAATGCACGAAAATGCTCTGCTGATCTGTAACCTTTTCTCAATCGGTGAAATTACGTTAATTAATTAAAATATCAGCAAGTTTTTTAAAGTCATCGATGAATCCACCGGTTGAGGAAAGACTATATAGATTAGAGTATTTTCTTGCATTACATTCATACACTCTGAACGACTGCGTAATCTTTCCTCAACCGGTGGAGTCATCGGTGAATGGGGCAGTTGCAAGGATCTGAAATGTCGTGTTTTTCATAAAGAAAATTAAAGTACTTGATGAGCTGAGAACAAAGATGCCTTTGGTTTCTAATTAAGTCTCTTTGTTCCGGAGATGAGATTTTGGCACAAAATATATTGCTTTAAATGGGAATTCCGCAGAGTGACGTCACTACGCTCACGATTTTTTACAATTTTACACGTGGGTATCTCCAAAACCGGGACACTTGGGAAAAAACCATAGGCACCATTGTTCTCACCTCATCAAGCACTATCATTTTCACTATAAAAAACCCACAATTTCATACCCTTACAACTGCCCCATTGAAAAATGTCATTAATTTTACGCAAAACGGCAGCTCTGTGCGAGTCAATGGGAGATGCCGAGCATGACCTGGTGACTTTAAATGCGTATAATCTTTGTTAATACCCAAAGTATAGAAGTTTGAAAGTGGTTTCATAGGTTTTACTGGGAAAATGTCTACCAGAATCACTCTTCATGGTTTTTTGACAGTAAAAAGATTCAAATTTGCTTTTTTAAAAAAATATATTCCATGTCCGACCCCCCTCATCGACTCGCCCTACAGTGACTAGATAAACCACAGTGTGGTCAATTGCTGTGCGTGCACCCAAACCGACCTCACCGCCCATAAGAACGCGTCTAAAACACCCGATTTTCAAAAAATCATTAAAAATATAAACATCAAACGAAATTTAGAAAATAAGGTCTCTATCGAAAGCTTAAAGCGTCAAAATTATGAAACTGAGCTTCAAACTTCAACGTCAGCCCTTATTTTGCCATAATCATTGAATTAGGGGAATCTCTCGTCTCAGCCGTCGTCAGCGGCCAGCAGGGGCGCCATTTCAGATTTTCCTTGGGGGGGGGGGGGGGGGGAAGCTCACCAAAAATTTTGATGACCTTTTTTTTTTTTTTTTTTTTGGCCATGCACCTTTAAAAATGAAATTAATCCTCATATAGGGATAGTTGTTCGCTGAAAATTAAATTTTGGCCATTTTCGGCTATTTAAATTACCTTTTTTTTCTTCTTTTTCCCGGCTTATTCCTCTGCCGCTCTCTGAATTGATTTTTCGGCCACATTGAAAATCCTCGGGGGGCAATTGCCCCCCTGCCCCCCCCCCCCCCCAAATGGCGCCCCTGGCAGCCAGTTTGTTTACATTCTCTCAACTCCTCTCCACTCATACATCCGCTCGTTCTTATTTTTATTTTGAAAATCAGGCATTTTCCACGCGTTCTTATTGGTGGAAGAGGTCGATTGGGTGCGTAAACGCCAGCCAATCAGCAACACGACCAAAATGACCACACTGTGATTTATCTAGTCACTGCGTAACTCGCCCCATTGTGTGCCGCGCTCTATCCGTTGCACCGTGTACGAACGACGCGCGACGATGCGACGCGACGCGGGGACGCACGGTAGCGCGCGTCTTCGAGAAATTGTGGCAGTCACAATTTTACAAATACAAGAGTTCCAACAGAATTGTTCGCAGAGAAATAAGGTGGCGGCGCGGCGTTGCCGCGATTGCAGGAATAACATTCAGATTTGGGATTTTACCACAGAATACTCTAATCAGAACGGAAACTCCAATAAGAGCCAATGGAAACAAGATTTGGAATTTACTGGCACAATTTGGCAACTGTGCCTACTCACTTCTCAAGATGGCGGACATGCTTTTTTACAACCAATCACAACTCGGCCAGTTGCCGAAGATCTGCCGAAGATTGCCGAAGATTGCCGATGATGCTCACTTTCGAACATGGCGGCCCGAAGGAAAGAATGTTTCAAAATGAATTAGAGTTTCCGTTCTGAGTAGAGTATTCCTTGATTTTACTGGGTTGGTTCCAAGGACCGAATGTATAGCTGCGTTGTAAAATTTTGCTACAGGGCTATTAGTAGTCGATTCGGATACATCACCCTTCAAAAATTACGAAAAAATCACCAAAAAATAGCGAAACACATTCTGAAACTCAAATATGCTTTTAGATGCGAGATCAGAATGATAGCGGCCTGAATCTTGTGGCAATGGGGCAGTTCAATACCGTCTCTAAATATACCAAGCTGCTTCTTTGAGGTTACAGTCGTCTTGGTGTACCTACGTACGCTTATGGAGAGTGAAATATGGGTGAAATGTTAAATCGAGATTTATCCTCTCAAAACACAATTAACAACTCTTTCACTGCTTTGGGGAAGTAACTAAGCCATAAACTTTCACTTCTGATGTAGTTTTCCAATTTTGGTTGAACTTCAAGAAACCAACCAAATCCTCGATAACGCCATAAGCATTCCATACAAGCTTACTTGTACCAAGACGAACTCTAACCCCACTTTTTCAAAAGAAGCAGCCGGGTATGAGTAGAGGCGGTATTGGGCAGTTGCAAGGCTCTGAAATGTTGTGTTTTTTAAAAGAAAATGAAAGACCTTGATGAGCTGAGAACAAAAATGCTTTTGGTTGCTAATTAATTCCCATATTGTTTCGGGGATGAGGTTTTGGCCCAAAATACAATGTTTTAAAGTGGGATTCCGAGTAGTGACGTCACGAGGCAAACGATTTTTTTACGTCAGTACATGTGTGTTGTGTGTATCTCCAAAACCGGAACAATTGTGAAGGAAACGAAAGGCACCATGGCTCTCATCGCATCAAGTACTATAATTTTCCACTAGCGGGATTTTACATCCGAATATTCCGAATCGACTATTAATAAGCCTTTAGAAAAAGTTTGCATCAGCTCCATTTTGACACGTTCCTCGACCTTTCCTCAAAGCTTCCTTGCCTTGGAAAGTGCCATTTGAAATACGTGACAACAATTTGTACTGTGAATTTCAAAAGAAAGAGTCCCGAGGAGAAAAATTTAACAAATTCAAATTTTCATTATTTCATTTCTCAACTAATATGCAAATTTGTATGGTTTTCAGTTATTTCAGAGTCTGCACACTGTTGCCACATGTGACATTATGCCTCGAAAAAGCGAAAATTGTAGGGGGGGATCATTAAGAACAATTTCGATGAGAGGCTTCTCTTTTGAAAGTCTATAGTACCTACAAGACGGATGAAATGAGGATGAGGATCAAGCGAAGGAAGGTTTTGCGAGATTGATTGTGAGTTAAATATAGAAATTGTGAATGGATTACTATCAAACTGATGGCCGGAATACATTGAGAAAAGGTTAAATTGATAGAAATGGAATGGAAATCTTTCGAGGAAATTTATAATTGAGGTTGAAAAATGTTGGGATTTGGAGGAATTCTGAAGGTTGATTCGGACCAGCCTAGAGGTTTCCTTCAAATCCCAACATTTTTTATCCTCAATTTTGAATTTCCTCAATAAATATCCATGCCAATCCTATCAATTTAACCGTTTATCAATTTTTTTGTTTTTTTGTTTATAACCCTTTTTATTCAATCAGTTCTATAATCCAATGTTTCACATTTCCCTATGGTAGAGCGTTCTAGAATTTTCATCCTTTCATTGTCTCGATGCAGAAAAGATTATGAATAGCAGCATCACGCACTTTTCAATGTACATAGATATACTACATCACAGGATAATGTAATCTTTTTTATACGGATGCAGTAAATGGTTGAATTCTATAACGCTATACCTATTTTACCTCAATCTCTCCAAATTTTCTTTCAGTTAGTTGGTCCTCATCGTGACGGACAGGCATAGACATTTTCTAGGATGTGGATTTTTCGTTTTCGGAGTCTTGATTCTTGAAACGCCAATAATTGGAGCGAATTCATTATTCACATTTTTCACAATCACAAAACTTTCTCCTTTTTTCAATTTTTTTTCATTTCTACTTTCAATGTGGTTTTTGCGTGGCGAATGCCACCTAGAAATTACTATTAAGTAAGTTCTTTCAGTCAACAAGAGAAGACAAAATAAAAATCGATTAATCAATTTAGTATAAATATTGTCATCACGAAAAGGCGACTTTTGCTCGGCAACCTGGTTCGATCGACTACGCATCCTTAGCTACGTCAAGTCACACCATTGAATTTAAACCAAAATTATCAATCGATTGCCGTTATGTCTTGCCTTGCTATGGCTGAAAGTATAGGTATTTGTGTATGATTAACCTGCAAGAATCTACAGATAAACGCAGTGTTTGAGGTAAAAACTGATTAAAAAAACCGGTAAATCTAGAACCGGCTATTATCTTAGTTTTTCTATATGTCTACGCGGTATTTATCAAAAGCAGTCATTTGTTAATTTTTCTCTATATCTTGACAAATCCAAGCTTTATAGACCCTCAGCCCTAAATCATCTATCATTAATCATGTTTTGGTCCCAGATTAGAATAGAGTTCCATTAAAAGCTGGACAAATTTCAAAACCTGCGTTAAGTTGAAATGATTAGGCTTTTAAAAATATACGATTAAGGTCTCTAAAAATGATCAAAATGGATCCTCAAAGTAACTACCATTCATCACCCAAGGATTGCGTCCCGCAAAGCTTGGATGATCATCGATGTTGTCGGGGGTCAATGGCGTGGCGTGTAATCTGGCAACGCCCAATTTTGTTCATTTAAACGCATGTAAAAGGCCGAACTATTGGAGGTGCACCCCTTCAAGTCGATATTTTGCATGAGTTTAAATGGAAGAAATGCAGTGTTGCCAATTTATAATTGAATAATTTTAAATGTATTTTTACTTTTAAGTCGACTTCATGGCAGGTTTGTGTAGCAATCGTCCTTCAAATGGTAACAAGCTCCTTCATTTTCAAGGGACGGCAACCGTCCCAACTTCTAAGTGGGAACTTTTTTTTGAAGTCATCCTGTAGCACTCTATCTACCTATTAAACTCAAGAGTTTTCTTGGAAATTATCGACACTTTCCAGCTTAACATTGATGTTCCTTGGTTTTCTTTAGAGATTTTAAAATTGATTTTTCTCCTCATTCAAAATTGAGAAAAAGATGCGTATTTTTTTTTATTTATTTAATTTTTGTTGCTAGATGGGGCAACATGGAGCCTCCGCTCAGCTGTTGTGTAGTAAAGTTGCGTCTGTCCCCGTCCAAGATTTCTTTCTTCGAGTACGCGCCGCATTTTTTTAAATCCGACCGAAAGGTCCTCGAGATCGGAATATACAATCGACAATCGGCCGGTTCACAATGGGTCAGGGAGAACTTCATTCATTCTGAGGCAAATACCCGCGCACCCCTTACTTTGCGGACACCCCCCCCCCCCCGACCCGGCCACTCCACAGCGATGCTGTAGTGGTGGTCGTATGCTATCACCACAGACTGCACGGCGGAGACACATAGCAAACTTCGTTACGGGGGCACTATTCAGTATTCATGCGAATTCGTTTCTATAAATGGAATTGCATATAAATGTGGCTGGGAGGGGGGGGCAATCAAAACTACCCCAAAGACAAATAGTTTTCTTTAAAACAAAAAACAATACAAAAAAACCAAAAAACAAAAAACAATTGTTATTAACATTAATACAAATAAAAGATTAGAATGGGAACTAAGCCAAACAACGAATCAAAAATTTCCGAGACGTTTCGGTGCACTCACAGCACCATTTTCAATCGGAAAAATAATTATTTAAAATGATTGTTCCGCTTGAAAATATGGTGCTGATGCGAGTGCACCGAAACGTCCCGGAAATGTTTGATTCGTTGTTGGCCTAGTTCCCATTTTAATCTTTTATATTTGTACTGTGTTGTTGGCCATTTAGTTCGTAAATTGATTTATCAACATTAATAATAATAATAAAAAAAAAAAAATAGTATAAAAACTGAAAGACAATATTGATAAATAATAAATACGTAATGAAGCGTGTACGAATGAAAATAAACAAGAAAAGATAAAAACAGATGCAATGATAAATGTTGCAAACATGAATTCTCAACACTTTTGAATGTACTTACTTTTGACTTTTGACTTTCCATTGGTGTCGGGCAATGGTTGCAAGGCGCATGGCGCACTCGCGGCTGATCTCTCTTATCTCTCTCATTTCCATTTGAATGAATAAGTTAGAGGAGGATAGAAGAAGGGGGTTTTATCCTCATATATTTCATTGTCTAACGTACTTACATGTTTTGATGGAGGATGGTCGAGAGAGATAGAGAATCTTTCGGTTCGCCGCTGGTGTCGCGTCGTGTAGGAGGCGGTATCCAAGTACAACTGTCTTTCTCTTTCTTCGCCCATTTGCTCGGATATGTGAGACAAGGATACAAGGATATTGGGGCTATCATATGACATTATCTCCTATCTCTGTCCTTTTCTAATATACGTGCCTTCAAATAGACAAAGAGAGAGAGAAAGAATAATTCCTGGATAATCCTCAGGGTGTCGCGTCGATTAAATCTCACAAAAAAGTGAGCTATGTGATCCAGAGCAGTGGTCTAACCAGCCTTTGCTGTCAAACAGCTCTCAAACGTCGGCATCAAGTTTAATCGTGGTCGAAAAATCAAGGTGAAATCCGGATTTTGAGACTATTTGAAGCTCTCAACGTGATTTCCACGCGATTCAACGTAGGAATCGACCCTTCATAACGCTGTTGCAAAAATTTGCAGCAGACCCATTCAGTATAGCGCAACGAGAGTTTCTTCATCTCTCGCTTTTCTCCTTTAAGAAACGTATGTTAGACAAGGATGGACAAGGGGATAAAATCCCCTCTTTCTGTCCTTTTCCTACTTATACATTCAAATGGGAAATGAGAGAGATGAAGGAGATCCTGGTTGCGCTAGGGCGACGAGAGTTTCTTCGTCTCTGTCTTTCCTCCATTAAGAAACGTATGTTAGACAAGGATGGACCCTGGTAAAAGTTTTTCATTGGTGACCAATAAAACGGTTCCAATTCTCCAGTGACCAATGAATTTTTGATTGGTGACCAATGTAATTTTATTGGTTACCAATGAAAAACTTTTACCAGGGGACAAGGGGATAAAACCCCCTCTTTCTGTCCTTTCCCTACTTATACATTCAAATGGGGAATGAAAGAGATGGAAGAGATTCTGGTTGCGCCAGTGGATCCGTTGATAGTCTATGAACCATGATTGAAATTTGGCACATATGTAAACACTTGGGGGCAAGAAAAGTAGGTAAAAAATAGTTTATTACTATTGACAAGGAAGGAGCTGAAATAGAACTAAAACAACACAGCAAGCTGATTATGAACGATCGTATCGTAATGTCATCAAGTCGATGATCGAGTGCATGTTATTCTCATGCATGGTGTCATTCCGATATAGGTTCCGTTCAGATAGAAATCATTCCATCTCTACGGAAATTCATGACGATTCGTGAACTATCGTGCAAACTTATCTTAGAGATTGAAGGATTTCCAAGGGAGGATTTACACCACTTGAGGCCCTATACGCATTCTTGAATTTGAGGCCCCCTAGAAGAAAGGTAGGGTGTCTGGGGTGAATTTCCCTCAAGAGACAAGGGAGGTTGAAGTGGGGAATCCTCCCCCGAAAATTCAAAAAGAAAAACTCAATATAACTCCAAATGCGACGTATTCTTGCCCTTTTTCCTTCCCCGTTACCGTTCCTTACTTTTCCCTTTCTTCCTCTGCTTCTTTTTCTTTTGTTCTCTTTTTCTTTCCTTCGGGAGTTGAGGGGATACGCAGTTGCGTGTTTTGCGTAATGGTAAGTCCGCCCCTGAGGATTTCTATCGGAATGCACCCTATTGTAATGACACCGTCCATGAGAATAACACGTACTAGATAGCGACTTGATACGATTACGATACGACCCTTCATAATCAGCCTGCAGCAGAGCTACCGTTTTTCGTACAACTGATGGTATTTTTCAATTCGCCGATGACTCCACCGGTTGAGAAAAGATTACACAGTTCAGTTCAGTTCAGTGAATAACTGCGTAATGCACGAAAATACTCTGATCTGTAATCTCTTCTCAACCGGTGGAGTCGACGATGACTTTAAAAAACTTGCGGTTATTTTAATTGACCAAAACTATCAGTAAACCTCAAGTAAACTCGTGGCGGCCAAGGTCCAAAAACTTCTCCAAACCTCTCCCTTTTACTACCTTCCTCTTTCCTACCTCAATCTCCTCTCTTTAAAAACTTTTCTTTCAAAATCTGTTATTTTAACCTTACCTGAGAGATGCATGATTGTGCGTGAGGTCTCTCAGATTCAACTTACAAACTAGCTGATATCAAAGCGACCAAGTCCCCTCCCCTCCCCTCTTCCCACCCTTTCTACTCCTGTGTTTCTTCTAGCCCCCTACCCCTTCTGATTTCAGCCTGAGATTTTATCTCTGATCTTCATTATTCCGAATAATCATTACAGTCTGTTGGCTGCGCTCAACGCAAACCATTGCATAACTCATAAATTGCAGGCGCATGAAAGTGCAAAGGATTTAATGCCCAAAGGCGCTGATATCCGAAGAACCAAGTCTAATTTTTTGTACCTACCGCACCTTTCTTCTGCTTCCTCTTCTACTTCATCCTCTTGCTATAGTTCACCCACCAAAAAGAAAAAGAAATTAAAAAAAAGTCAGAGAAACAACTTGGCGTTGACCTGCCAAAGTGCCAACTTAGAGTTTACTAATACCATATTAGCTTTTGCGGGTCAACGCCAAGTTGTTTCTCTGATTTTTTTTTTAATTTCTTTTTCTTTTTGGTGGGTGAACTATAGCAAGAGGATGAAGTAGAAGAGGAAGCAGAAGAAAGGTGCGGTAGGTACAAAAAATTAGACTTGGTTCTTCGGATATCAGCGCCTTTGGGCATTAAATCCTTTGCACTTTCATGCGCCTGCAATTTATGAGTTATGCAATGGTTTGCGTTGAGCGCAGCCAACAGACTGTAATGATTATTCGGAATAATGAAGATCAGAGATAAAATCTCAGGCTGAAATCAGAAGGGGTAGGGGGCTAGAAGAAACACAGGAGTAGAAAGGGTGGGAAGAGGGGAGGGGAGGGGACTTGGTCGCTTTGATATCAGCTAGTTTGTAAGTTGAATCTGAGAGACCTCACGCACAATCATGCATCTCTCAGGTAAGGTTAAAATAACAGATTTTGAAAGAAAAGTTTTTAAAGAGAGGAGATTGAGGTAGGAAAGAGGAAGGTAGTAAAAGGGAGAGGTTTGGAGAAGTTTTTGGACCTTGGCCGCCACGAGTTTACTTGAGGTTTACTGATAGTTTTGGTCAAAGATATCAGGCCGGTTTTGCGATTTATTCCTATGTTAAGGGGTTGAGGTTTAGGTGGGTCAGTCATAAAGAGATATTTTGACAAAGATGTGTTTCTAAAGCAATGATTATAATAAAGTTGAGTCCATCATAAGGCACATCAATAGAGCAGAATGAAATAGCAAGCGCAATCCCTCCCCCCTCTTTTCATTTTATTTTTCTTATTACAAGCAATAGTAGAAAAAAAGCTAAGTTGCAATGATTTTCTTCTTTAAGCTTTACCTAACCCTTTAATTTGAATGTCACTGATGAAAAGCTAAGTCAATTCTACACGAGGAAAAAATTCCCTTTAAGAATTTCAAAATACTAAACTGTTTCTGATACTTTACTAATAATAGTTTTGCACTATTAATATTATTAAAGCGACAATATTTGAAATTCAGCAGGTATAGAGCTTAAAGTTTAAATTGTTTTTGGTACCCTGAAAAGATCAAGGATCAGTAATGCGTGACTTTAAAAATTAAAAAAATGTAAGTTACTTAGTACTCAGCGAGCTGAGAACACGGATGTCTTTACGCCAAGGAATAGAGCTCGAGTCTATGTATTTAATCATTCTTTACTAGTGGTTATAATTGTTATTCGGAAGTCATTGGTGAGCTTAAACCAAAGATTTCAATACGGTCTTCCTCTTGGGTCTCCCAGTTTTAAAGACACACTCAAGTAAAATTGCAAAATAACGTTTGAGTTGTGACGGTATAGCTCATCAGGTTTTACAAGAACTGGTTTGTGCAACAAGAACAGTAAAAATCTGGCAACACTGTATTCCATCCATTCCAACTAATGTAAAGTACTGACTTGAGGGAGTGCACTGTGCATCCTCAAAAGTTTGACCCTTTACGAGGGTTTAAATGGATGTATTACGTTGTTGCCAAAGTGCACGCAACAGCTCTGGTTCCTAACATATACAGTATCTCCCATCAGAGTGCTTCCAAAATTCTAATCTTCTACAAAAAATTATCACAGGTCTTGACTAACACCATCACAAGAGCTCACATATTATGAGAGAGGTGTTCTGGAAAGTAGCAATGTGGCAAGTAGCCTGCAAAATTGCTTTAACGGGCATTGTTTTGCAGCTGGTCAGCACATTGGTGGATCCAGCCGTAGCAAACGGGGGGGGGGGGGGGCTAACCTGAGATTTTCACCCCCCGGAGACCTCCTTTTCCTTTTTTTCCTCATTGTTTTCCCCTTCCTTTTCCCCTATTTTTGTGGGCCGAACGAAGGGGGGAATGGCGACCACCCCCTTCCCCCCCTTTTTCCGCTAATGCGTCGGAACAGGTTTTGACCCGTTGTCAACAAATAAGTTTGTCTCTGTGTTCTTCAGTATAGCGAGCAACGCTACTTGTCAGAACCCGGTATATACTCAGATAATGTGAGCTCTTCTGTAAGAACTATAGGTATAGTATCCTTTATTTGACACTAAGAGAGTTAGAGAAGGGTTGGAGGTGGAAAAGAGACTTACTTGTTTAACACTTGATTGATTTGTAACAGTGAGCAAACTAGCACTTCTTGCAATCTCTTTGAAGGAATTGATGATCAATGTAGAAACAGCAATCTGCTAATAATAGGGATTCTAAGACTAGGAGCTCATTGGAGTTGCCTGATCTCAGAATATACATTGCTAACAGAAGCGACAGATAAAATCATATATATAATCGTACGGACAGCATTTGTCAACACTTCTACAAGCGCACAAGCACAGCACAAGACAACAATACCAATTCTTTGAAAATACACTTTGGAAACTTCAGAGGCTTCCAAGAAAGTTACCCGGAGATGGCATGCTTACAAAGAGCGGATTTTTAACAAACATCACTGCACTTTCATTAAAGTATTGAACCACGATTGAACAATAATATTTTTAAATTATGAAACAGAACTGCGTGAATAACCTCAAATGTCAAATTGTGCTGTTGCCCTCTGATCGGCCAAGATTTGCCGAGAAAATAAGAACTAAGGAATAAACTAATCGATTGAAGAGTATTCAAAATAGAAGGAATTTTATGTACAGACAATCTATATAATATAATAATGTTGATTGAAAACCACTAATAATAAAACGAACAACAACGAAACAGATCACGAGTCACGACGCGCACATATGCTGCGCAGCGCAGCTAGCAATTCGTTCTCTCTTCTCTCCGGTTCTCTCCCAATCTTCCATTCCCTCATTCTCTATCCATCCTGGCACTGAGCGAGCTCCTCGAATCTATCTGGCGAAACGGTTGGCTGTTCGAATGGAAAATGGCGATTTTACGCTAATTTCAATCATAGATATCTCCCTTAATACACTTCGAAATTCAACGAGACCTGGACTATGCCCCTCAGGAAAGCCTAACGAATCTTTCTATGTCAGGTTATATGGGGGTTTCATCTGCCGTTATTCCGCAATCTGAGCGCAAAAAACGAGCGGCCGAAACGCAAAAATTCTGAATTTACGCTAATTTCAATCATAGATATCTTCCTTGATATCGCTCAAAATTCAACGAGACCTGGCCTATGCCCTTCAGAAAAGCCTAACGAATCTTTCTATATCAGGTTATATGGGGGTTTCATCTACCGTTATTCCGCTATCTGTGCGCAAAAACGAGGGTGCGAAACGCAAAAGTGAATCGGCAAGAGGCAAAAAAAACGCGAATAAATCGATGTTTTTTGGAAATATCTCCGTTGTTACTCATCCGATTGAAAATCTAATTAGTGAGCGGCACATGTACACCTCAAGACGAATCGAACAGTACCAGGTGTTATGGGGTTTTAATGGGCGGTTTTCTTGGAATCCTAGGCAACAGATCATATAACGCTTAAATCGACAAAAACGAACTGATCGGTGTATAATAAGTGTCCGCGGACGCCACCTTCTTGCTCGGGGGTTTTGGACTTGGCCTGGTGGCTATCGCCACTTATGATTAATTAACGGCGTTCCATCCGATTGAGAAAATATTACAGATGAGAGTATTTTTGTGCATTCCATTCATACACTAAACTGAACTGTATAATCTATTCTCAAGCGGTGGAATCACCGGTGAATTGGAAAATACCATTAATTATAAGCAAAACGGCAGCTCTGGCATGCAGGTTTACATACAGCTTCCAGCTGGCAGATAGTCGACTTACAAGTTGTTGCTATTATTCAAGTTGCACCAGTCACAGTGAGCAATCAGTCCCATTTAACATTGTCTTCAATGTCCTCTAAAGCCTGGTTTCCAATGAGACGCAAGGCCTTGCGCACTGTAGCGTTGCGTTCCTTGCGTTTGATAGGTTTGCGACGAAGGACGAAAAGTCGTTCCCAATGAACGCAAGCATCGACCAATCAGCATCAAGGATTTCGAAGGGCGCGCGTCGAAACACTCAAAATGGAGTCGGTTTGTTTACATTTTAATTTTCGACTGCGCTATTGAGGTTAGGTTAGTTTCGACATACAACTGCGCGTTTTCTCGCTTTTACTTGGCATGTTTTTGTTTTCGTGTTGTCTCAAAAGTTATTATTCGGTAACTCCAGCGAGATTCAGAAATCACAAAGGCGAATTCCGCCGAATGCATTTTTTCTTCTTCTTCTTCACTTGTTGCATTTGTTGAGTCTGAACCAATGAGCTGTAACTTTAGAGTGGCAGCGGATTGGTCCACCTTGTGCCACACAGGGTAGAAGGAATCCCGGGAAAAAGCGGAATTTGGACGGCAGATTCCAATTAGGTTTGAGGTTAATTTTTGTAGGTCGTCTCCCAGTCGTTTCCGGCGATGCCCGAGTTTGTTTACGGAACGACCGGAAACTACCTACAAAATTTAACCTCAAAATCGATTTTTACGGCAAGATGGCGGCGCCCTAGGTGACAAAAATGAACCAGCGGAACGTTCCTTGATGTGCCACTCTAGAGTTATAGCTCATTGGTCGGGACTCATCAAACGTTCACCCGACAAGCAGCGGCCAGCGAAATCCGTCTAGCTGCTTGCGCAGCAACGCAACGCATGAGTTAAAAAATGTTCAACTCGGCCGCGTCACGTCGTTGCGTTCCGACGCAAAGGTTTTGCGTAGCATAGGGGACGATTCCATCTGTTCGCCTGTATTTCAACTTCGTTGCGTTGCGTCGTTGCGTAGCTTTGCGTCTCATTGGAAACCAGGCTTAAGCGCGAGACGCTCTCGTCATGAGTCACAGGTACTTTTAAACGTACCTAGTACTAATGTACGTTTATTGATATGGGTCGGTCTCCGAGCCGTCATTTTCCGCCATCTTTCTTTTGAATTCATCAGTGATAAGTTTACCGATCTCATTGTACGAGACATGATCGATCCCACCGTTATCTTTCAGATATTTAAGGGCGCGTTCCAGCGAAACTTTTCTTATTAATTCAAATCTCCATACGGCGAGTGATTCTCCTTGCAGGAGACTGGCAAAACTCTCTGTGGGTTTGCAGTAGCAACGATAGTACCAAGAGCGCAATCTCCATGTGATCTCACCTTCCATTATAGCGGCAGCGTGTCCATTCTTATTAGCAACATAACCGAATCTCTTCAGACAACCCTTGTGACATAACTGCCTTTGTTTTTCCTCGTCAGCCGCTGTGGATATAAAAGCATATGATTTTAAATAATTCATTCGAAGGGTCTGTTCCATACTTTTGCTACAAGAAATATGGAGGGTTGATTTTGGTGTAAATTTTCGTGGAAATCACATCGAGAGCATTAAACAGTCTCAAAATCCATTCATAAACCCACAAAAGGCGTATTAAGGAAAGTCCAAGATGGCGGTTGAAAGGGTGAATCATACTTGCATGCATGCAGGTCATTATTGAGCAGCGATTTGGATGGTTTTTAAAATAAATAAATAAATAAAAAAAAAAAAAAACCCATCTAATTGTGAGTTTAACCGCATTAATTTGAATATCAACTGTATACCTGCGTAAAGGAAACCGAAAAAAAAATCTGTCTTATTTAACCAACTCGCTGATGTAAAAACTAACCAAATCATATTGCTACACAATAATGTAACATCCATCTAAGGGTAACATTTACCCATCCACTTTTTTCAGTGACACAACTAATTGCTCATCGAACCCAAAAACTACATTGTCCATAGTCATACTTATCGGTGGCCATCTTGGATTTGAGAATTTTGAAAAACTAACATCAAAAATGAATTCAGCGACCCAAAAAACCCCTATCTACCAAGATTCAATGAATTTCATCAACTATTGGTGGAGAAACAAATTTGTTTGTAGAATCGATATCGGCAAAACCCTATTTTTGACCTGGATTTGAAACTTTGCGCGGTCATAAGTCTTGAACGAAACGTTTCCCGGCATCGCGGTTTGCGCCATCTGAAAGCTTATAAATCAAAATCCGCTTTCTTCACAAAAGTTTTTTGTTCAGATTCCTACATTGCGCATATTTTTCAAACACAAAAAACGGATTTTTGGAAACTTAAAAAATAAAAAAATGGCAAAAAAAGCTCAAATATCATTTAAACTAAACATTGCAGCACATCAATTGAAAGAAATTTAAAAGACGCATCTTTTGGCGCAAATTTCACGTCAATATCTCTTTTCGTTCAAAAGTTATGGAGCATTGAAGGTTTTGACTTTGACCCCCTGCCCCCCCCGCTCCCGGTTGACCAAATTTAAAAAAAATGCAGATATTCTGAAAGCTGAGCTTAGTTATATCATCCCTGAAAGTTTCATCTATTTCTGAGGGGGGGGGCACTCCTAATGGTAGCTTGATGGACCCCTTTTTCTGGATGCTCGTAAATCCTATGAGCGGTCCCACTGACAATTACTTTGCAGTCCGTCCATTTAAATGCATGTAAAGAATCGATTAGAGGGGGTGCACTGTGGACTCCTAATAGTCCGACCTTCTTCATCGGTTTAGATCAAGTAAATGTGACGTAGTCGCCAGATTGCACTCGAGTCATATGCGACCCCTCTGAACCATAGTATAGTTGTTATGCAGAAGGAGTACAACTAAACCGCAGTATTGGCAGATCTAGGGTAAAAAGCCGTATCGTCCCCATTTGAATCAATGTAAAGCGTACGGCTTTTTCATCCCAATCTGGCATCACTGAACTAAACGTAGCAATCGCAGCATACCAACGTTCACATGAGTATAACTTACACGGATCGGGGTTAAGTTCGTATTCAAGATGGTGCCGTAAGTTGGGCCTGACACCATCCTCTTCGGTCGCTAGTAAAATATCATCCCGAGTTTCAGCAAATCGTCCCGCTGTAAAATAAAAGGGAAGTAACAAATCAACAAAAACCTAAGGAGACTTTTAGAAATGGAGATCAGAGGTGGAAGATTTTAAATTGACGTGACACCATCATCGAATAATTTTTGCCTCTTTTATGGCTTATTGTTAGAAGATATTTCCAGGAAAATGAAGTGTCAAATTCCAAAAACTCATCATGAAGCAATCAAAAATCAGATCAGAAACTGAATTGAAAGAGCATTTTATTTGTACCTAACTGTTGCTCCTGATTGGAGCTTACAACCACCTGTAGAAAAATTAAAAGAAAGGAAAGTTTTTATTTATTTATTGACAGAGGACATCTAGGCACGAATGTTTGTTGAAACATCCACGCTCTAAGCACTCCGATTTCCTCTGTAATCTTTGCCGTGATCCCACTTTGGAGGAGACCGAGCGACATCACCCGTAAAAAAATCTGTTGCCTCTAGCGGGTTCCGAACTCGGGACCTATGGATTGACAGTCAGGTGCCTTGGCTTTGACCACCAAGCCACCAAGGCCGTCAAAATTCATTGTTCTAAACTGATGCGAGTTTCCCTAACATCGTTGATTTTTACGTTAAAAGTAACTCACTAACACGAAAAATTAGGGCTAGTTACAAGTATGATCATTCAAAAAACATACGTGAATAGTTTTGAAAGGAGTCCGCCTTATAGCTGAGAGGAGACACCGCCCGTTCCCGCGCCACTGGTTTTTTAAGTCCTGGCATGCTAAAGCTCTTTAAATATGAAAACTTTCTCGACACTAAAATCAAACACCATTCGAGCAAAAATTAGCGTCCGCAAGTAGTTACGGCGACAAAGACTCCTGGCCACGTTATGCAATTCGCAACACAACTAATACACGCGTAAAATGCGGTATTCTGTGTATTTCCAGTTGCATACCCTGACCAGCAGCGGGCTGATCGCATACTGACATCAAACCAATAGTTAAGACTGTCTATGGCTGGTGCTATTGGGTTAGAAGTTTATGTAACTTGAATACTCAGATATCTGTGACGTATACTATAGCTGAAGCCCCGCGATGGAGAGAAAGAATTTCAACGTATCACAAAATGATGGAATAGCTATTTAAAACACTCTTACGGTTACCGGGTTGCACCACGGTAGACTAAAAAGTAATTACAGTATAATTTCCTGTTGATTCGGTTAATTCAAAATTGATAGTAATTTGTACCGACTTTTGTTTGCAAGGTAGATTTTATGATCCGCACATTCTTCTGGCTCGCAGGAAGAGTTATCTTTTTTTTTGAGTATTAGACGGCAATTGGCGGATCCAGCCGTCGCGAACGGGGGGGGCGAACTTGAGATTTTTCCCCCCTGGAGACCCCCCCCCTTTCCTTTTATTCTCTTTGTTTACCCCTTTTTCCCCTTTCCTCTTTTTTTTTGGCAGAACAGAAGGGGAGTCACCCCTTTGCGCCCCCCCTCCCCGGTATCCGCCGATGTGAAATGCACCGACCGACAAAAGCATGATAGCACAATTTTACTTAAATGTAGACTCACCAAAACTCATCAGCACACTACACGGACTATCATTTTTCCCGAAGATTTTATCTACAAGGTTTGCACTTGTTCCTGAGACTGCAATGAAGAAACAGGGTAACAGGGTAGATAATTAGTGTCCGAAACAAAACAAAACAAAAATACGGAGGTCCTCATAACAGTAAGTGATTGAATTTTGTTGATAAAATTTGCAATTTCTACCTTGCTATTTTGAGAAAAAACTTGCGAGGTATAGCTGCCAACCAGCCTTGAAAAAATGCCCTCAAAACGCATCAGCTGCCGCGCATGCATTACGTGCTATACAACCACCCTAAACACTCAGTTTAAATGGCAATATGGGTCTATTATACGTACTTTTGCTACATAGGAATATGTCACATTGATTCTAATGTAAAATAATAATCGGTTGTTCGTAATTTTCGGCGAAAATAACGATGCGCACATTAATAGCTTTCAAAATCCACTCATTAACCCAGGAACTCACTTCCATTTCAAACAACTCGCGCTACTCCAGACACACTATTATCACCAACAAATACAACTACGTTGGCGGAACCACCGTGTAAATCTAAACATCAACATACAATTCTTGTATAATTTTGTAATTGTTGACAACCCTTAAAGATCAGACAGCAAATGCAGGGAATATTTCATGTATTTAGAAGGAAATTCCATAATTTTGTAGTTACGATGTTGTTTCCATATACACGGTGGTTCCGTCTATGAATAGTGATATGCCAGTGCGAATAGTGTCTATTAATGCGCGGCGCTGGCTGTTTTAAATCAAAGTGATCCCTCGAATTAATGAGGAGTTTTTGAAAGCTTTTAATGTGAGCATCGGCATCGTTATTTTCGCCGAATTTTAAGTAAGAATCAGCCAACTCGAGGAGGTTTTTTTTGTTAAAAAAATAAAAAAAACGCTGAATTTGACCCTAACAATCGTAAAATCTGCCGAACCTTATAGTAAACACACGAAAACATAAAAATATTAATTGCCTGAAAGGAAAATCATCAAATCTCATTGAAAATGACCATATGCATCCCAGCCGGGTATGAGTAGAGGCGCGCATCTACTCATACCCGGCTGCTTCTTTTGAAAAAGTGGGGTTAGGGTTCGTCTTGGTACATGTAAGCTTATGGAATGCTTTTGGCGTTATCGAGGATTCGGTTGGTTTTTTGAGGTTCAACCAAAATTGGAAAAGTGCGTCAGTAATGAAAGTTTAGGGCTTATGGTTACTTCCCTAAAGCAGTAAAAGAGTTGAAAATCGTGTTTTGAGAGGATAAATCCCAATTTTGCATTTCACCAACATTTCATTCTTCATAAGCGTACGTATACCAAGACGACCCTAACTTTAAAGAAGCAGCTTGGTATATGTTTAAAGACGGTATTGCCATATGTATAGTTTTGATGGCTCGGTACAAACTTCCTTGATTTATTCCGTTACATATTTCAAAAAATTTGGTATAAGCTATCTTACCAGATTTCGATAATTGTTTGGTGGCCAAACTGTACACAAGTAATTCATCAGACCAAATTAAAGCAAAGCTCAAATACAGGACAACGCGCATGTTATAATTTAACTGTTATAAGTGTCAAAATAGAAAAGTCTGAATCAGGTGTTATTTATTCCGAAGTAAATGTATAAGAGTACTGAGTAGGGAGCTTAGAACGCACGCACGGATTTGCTTATTGGATCATAGAAAGAAATTGAGTAAAGTTTAGGGAAATATAATTTCCATTGAGATCGCGTGCTAATGAACTAGCATTCAAGAGTTCATGAACCTAGAGAGGGGGGGGGGGTCGAGGTTTTCTTCCTGAAATCGTGATAATAGCTATAGTAATTGCAAGATTTGTGTATTTTTAATGGATGTGAAACGCGTCACTGTGGGTGTGTTTTTTTTATTTTGTTATTGATTAAAAAAAATGGGAAAAAATAATAATAAGTAAAGAAATAAATAAATAATAAACATAAAATAATAATAATAATAATAATAATAATAATAATAATAATAATAAACTGAATTTAGAGCGCTTAACTCTCGTTAGAATGTTACGTCACTCAAGGATTTAGTGCCGCACGAGACCAAAAATCGAAGGACGCAGTAAGTAATCCAGGCTGCTATGGCCATAGTATACATATGTGTATCGCAGTATACTCATCCTATACAGTAGCGAAACTCTATAGGAGCACTTTGGCGAATGTCGTTCTTCAATGTAATCAAATGGGAAAATTGAGTTGTTATCCTCCGACTATTTGGGGGCGCCACCGTCGCGTCTAATGCAAATCATATGGAAGATGTTAGTTCTATCCTCCGACCACCAGGGGGCATTTACCGTTTTTCTAACATTGAGTTTCGCTCTACTGTGTATAAGTTAAGTATACTGTGGTATTTATTTCAATTCAATCGCTCATCCGTATAATACACTTTGTACGATACAGGGTGTAGATATCCAGTGGTGGCTATAACGAATCGGGGGCTAAAACGGTACGCTCCCCCCCCCCCATTTAACAAAATTCTGTTGTTTTTAAAACTAATCTTAGCACAGAATACTCTAATCAGAACGGAAACTCTAATTCATTTTGAAACATTCTTTACTTCGGGCCGCCATGTTCGAAAGTGAGCATCTTCGGCAATCTTCGGCAGATCTTCGGCAACTGGCCGAGTTGTGATTGGTTGTATAGCCTGAAAAAGCACGTCCGCCATCTTGAGAAGTGAGTAGGCACAGTTGCCAGTTTGTGCCAGTAAATTCCAAATCTTGTTTCCATTGGCTCTTATGGGAGTTTCCGTTCTGATTAGAGTATTCTGTGATTTTAGGCCAACGTAGTCACATAACTATTTTTTCTTTTTTTTCTCAAAAATTATCAAGCATTTTCAATGTTTTAAGGCTTAGGACCAGTTGTCAAAGCAGTGTTCTTAGATAACAAATGTAATATTATGCGTGAATACCGCATGAAAAACAGTTATTTTCGCCAGAAAATATTTCAATCAAACTTAGCGTCTAATGATTCTTTTCACTGGCCTCAGTTTTATAGTCACAAAGATTAAATGCGTCTTGATTAGATGATGCTTTGAAATATCATGGTGTTGAAGAATTCAAAACATTAAAAGAAACATGCGTAACGGGAAAATGCTGCAGGAAACACACAAAAATAATTTTGGTGATCTCGGTAATCTTGGCTCAAATCACAGCCATTCAAAACTGGAACAATTAAAAAATTAAAAAACAAAAGCAAAACAATTTCAAAATGTGGAGAGAGTAATTTCTCTTATACACTGTAAATACTGGAAAAAACCAAAATTTCCACCAAAATTCTTTTATCACGTTTTCCAGCATTTTCCCGTTCCACCTGATTCTTTTATGTCAAGTTGTCGCCGGTTTGTTTTCGGTCTTGTTTCATTGAAAAATTCAAATTCATATAAATTGAAAGCTTAAAAAAAAAACAAAAAAACAAAAAAACCAAAAAAAAAAAACAAAAAAACGAAAAAAAACAAAAAAACAAAACAAAACACAAGGAAAAAAAAAAAAAAAAAATTAAATCAAACTTCATAATGGGACAGTTACAAGGATCTGAAATTGTGTTCTTCAGATAGAAAACGATATAGTACTTGGTGAGCTGAGAATAATGGTGCCTTTGGTTTTTTCTCAAGGGTCCCAGTTTCGGAGGTACACACGTGTAATACTGTAATGTTGTAAAAAATCGTGTGTGAGTGATGCCACAACGCGAAATTCCCATTTAAAACAATGTATTTTGGGCTAAAATCTCATCTCTGGAATAAAATAATGAGACTTAATTAGAAATCAAAGGCATCTTGGTTCTCATCTCAGCAAGTACATTCATTTTCTTTATAAAATAAAAACAACATTTCAGATTCTTGTAACTGCCTCATTTACTAACACATTTCTTTTAGAGGAGAAGGAGAAGGAGACGAAGAAAGAGAAAAAGAAGAAGACGAAGACGAAGACGAGGATGATTATTATGGAAAGAACTAGACCAGCAACGATTTCTTCGTCTGATGTAACCAAGAATCAATAAAGTCGAACACATGCTGCACGCTTGACTCAAACTGATCCGCAGATACATATCAGAGTCTCCATACGTTCAACCGAGGCACAATCATTAATCTATGCTCGTTCATACCCTATGTCATGCATTCAGTGTTCTTGGGCGGCATGCAGCGCTGTGTATGTCGGTCTGCGCAATGTCGTCAAAAAAGGCATTGTAAAATGTTGGTACTTCGGACGTTAGGTTATCCGTGTCCTACAACTATGCTGATTGGCGAATGAATAATTAAATGGAAATGAATTAATGTTGACAGTATATGTAAAACCATGTAAAACAGTAAATAAGAGTGTACGTTCGTATTAATCCAAGAATGGGGCTCTTGCAAACTTTTGATATACGGGATTGAAGAGTTGATTCTCACATATAAACCTGTCAAAATGACGACGAGTACTCTAAAAAATCACGAAATTCACTCTCAGAATCGGGCTTAATGGCGGAGAGACGCGGGTATTATAGGAGACTCCTATCTAAATTGAGACATATCTCTGTATTTCCGTAGGAAAAGTGACAAATTCGACAAGAATCTCCCATGATACCTGCGTTGAAGCACCATTACGGTTTTGTCGTTAGAGCGGTTTTGTGCGTTTATTACTGAATTTTATACTTTTTCGGTGTGATTTTAGGTGACTTTCGCTGGTTTTTACATCAGAATGTACTATTCATTTCCTTAAACAGCAAAAGCTTGCAATTAAATCCGCAATACTTGAAAAAGAAAAAGGTAATAATTGCACGCCTTTTTGGTTTACCTTTCTCTGCCGCATCCTTGACTGAAATGTTCAATTAATACCGCTAACCTGGAGGTGCGGAGTGGAGGTCCTGGGTTCAAATCCAGGCCGGAGTGGCAAGATTTGATGGTATCAGATCTTGTCACTTGACACGTCGGATTGGTATGGATGTTCTCCCCAATTCGCAGAGGTCTTAGGCTGTTTGGTTCTATCTAAGGCAATTAAAGTGCTGCCAAATTAGGCCAAAAAGATACACACTTCACATTAAATTATACGTAGAAAATGTGTATATTTTATGCGACTAAATACAGATGTCAAAACTCACTGCATCTAAAACACCGCAGGTAAAGAGCCATAATCAAACTAAACCTAATCTGATGAAATCATTATTTTATTTTTTTTTTTTTTTGTAAAACTTGCGATACAATTATTCTGTAAATCGACATTAAACTTAATCTGAATTTTTTCTGGTCACAGATAAACAGCTTGCTCTTTGCCTAGGCAAAAATATCGCAAGCTGATTGGTAATTTCCTAGGATTACTACTTGCCTGCCACAATGCCATATATACACCATCATAACACACCTTCATATTCAAAATACCATATACATACATAGATATTCTGAGTATAGGCTCACGTACGCACTGCGTATATGTATTGCTCAAAATATTTTTATTCATTCCATTTCATCGGTTTTTATTTTCATCTCTCCCCACGTCATAGAGTTATTATTATTATTATTTTTTTTTTTACTCAAGTCCAATATATATTTGTTTTATCTGGTTCTTTCCAGCTCTGTTGTGGTCTGTCTAAAATTCTGTTTTTCCCTTTTCACTAACGAAGTAAGAAATTGAGAGAGTATTGCGATCAAAGAGTAAACAAGTGTCGCAATTGAATGGAAGGCCTGCGCGGTCAACGTAGATAAGGGATCGGAACGCGGGCTGGCCTCTGATTGGCTGCAACGCATGGAGCAAAAATGTCTTAGGGTATAGGGAAATTAACACGGGGTTTTCGTTCCGGGACGTTTATCTCGAAACCTGTGCAAAATCGTCTGTAAACAATTTATGCGAGTCGATTCAGCAGAATTTTCCGAACAAATTGATAGGTCATAAGTGCCACTTTATTGCTAATTCGAAAGGACTGTTTCAGTTAAAAAGTACGCACAATAGTGAGTTACTCAAACACACTGCTCGAACACACGCCAAGCATGTAAACACACTATTGTGCGTACTTTTCAACTGAAACAGTCCTTTCGAATTTGCAATAAAGTGGCACTTATGACCTATCAATTTGTTCGGAAAATTCTGCTGAATCGACTCGCATAAATTGTTTACAGACGATTTTGCACAGGTTTCGAGATAAACGTCCCGGAACGAAAACCCCGTGTTAATTTCCCTGTACCCTAAGACATGTTTGCTCCACGCGTTGCTGCCAATCAGAGGCCAGCCCGCGTTCCGATCCCTTATCTACGTTCACCACGCAGGACTTCCATTCAATTGCGACTCTTGTTTATTTACTCTTTGATTGCGATGGTGCAGATGTCTTTCTGTCTGTATCCCAGCATAACTTTTGAACCAATGCACGTAGGAGTATTTACCCCAAAAACCTGGCCAAAAATATTTGCGTGTTCTTGAATATTTGAAAATCGATTTTGGTTAATTTTCCAATTTAAGCTCAAAACTCCTATTGCACGGTTTATGGTTGGAAAAGGGGTAAAAAATTAAGAATTTTGGCTCAAACGAAAGGTCGATAGCTCATTCTTTTGCCGAGTTATTGACGCTTATTTCATAAAAAAGGCTTGACTTCAACATGTTTTTTTTAAAAAAAAGGGGCAATTTCGTGCAATTTTTGACTGTTGGAGCAGTTGCCTAAAAGGGTCTACTCTAACCCCCTTGTTTTGGTTGTGCCCGGTTTTGCCCGGAACGTATTCAAAATTGCCTTTTTTTAAAAAGGTAGAGCCTAAAATTAGAGATTTTTTTCATGTCCATTTCAAATTAGATGTAAAAGGGTCAAAGATGCACGGAAAAAGAAATCGTTGCCATCAAAATGAAGCACATACCATCTAAAACAACGTCCATAATCGCTGAAATGTTTGGATGCCCCAACGCTTGTCCTCGATGGAAAATGTTAGCTGATTATTAACAGCGCTTTGAGCGGTGAACAACCGCCGGTGCGTCGAGCGCTCAGTTCCATGTTGTTTCCAAAACAGTAGATAAACGTAGATGTTCCGACACATCTATTACGCAATAGAGCGGTTACTTACCTCTCAAAAACCATCAATAGTTTGTTTTTTGGACGACTTTTCAATTTTCCGTTTTTGGCCAGGTTTTCGGGTCAAATACTCCTACGTGCAATGGTCCAATGGTCCATATACATCCAAATTTTGCCGAAAAGTTACTATATTAACATTCTTCAGGGAGATTTTTTTTTTGATTTGTCGAAATTTTAAATTTTAAGAAAGTTATGAAGGATAAAAGGTTTCCATTAAAATCAACAGGAAAAATGGGTAAGTAGGGAAAAATTGGAATGTTTCAATCGTTGTTTGAATTTTGATTATAATTTGCAAAAAACTTTCTGTAACCATCAGCAAACTGTAAAATTAACCCATTCTGGGGCCTGGGGGTCTCCCCCAGAAAACATAAGGATTAAGGAGGTCCCACATTTTAAGTTTGATGCGAGAAAGTGTTCGAGGGGTATTCCTTACAGTGTATTTGTTTCGTCATCTTTCAATTTTATCTCACCTTCCTTCATACTTTAGTTGTTTATACTGTTCTTTTATTGCATCTAGTGAAAACAAAAATGGTTTTTAGAACCCAAACTTCCTTTAAAAGCGTTGATTTTTGTGCTGGATTCATCAGAGGTGGCTGGGGGGTATAGAGTCTCGAGCGATGCATATTACATACCACAACAACAGTCGACGCAAGGGGAGCCGCGATATTTAAACCCTTTTCAGCCGAGAATTCTTCTTCAAAAATTGATGAATATTCTCTGAACGACGCTGTATTATAAGAAGACGCTGTACAAGGGTTGTTCAAAGTTACATCCTAGTACAGTTCACGGAATTAGGGGAGAGTAGATGTTGTGGGGATGGGGGGGGGGGTGGGGGGTGAGCGAATCAACGGCTCCTAACTACAGCGCGCTCACTTTTTAGTCGTAATTTCATGAGGGATAATTTGGCATTAACATGTTCTATGCATGAGATTTATTATTTAACAAATGAGCTCGTTGGCAGAACAAACTTAGTTGCCATCTTTATCAAATAATTTGTGTTTAGGCTGCTGGAAGAAGCTCCAGGAAATGGGGCTGTTTGTAAGCTTTCACTATGAAGACGAATTCAGTAAATTTCGGCTGTCTAGCGCAAAACTAAAGATGACGACACTGAAAAACTTCGAATTCCACTCGTTAACTTAACGATGGAAGCTTTAAAAAAGCGTGACCTGCCGTTGTAACTCATCTACTATAACCTGCAAAAGAAAGTACCCTGGTCGTCAGTGGCGTATAGCGTGCAATTTGGCAACATTGTAATGTGTCCATTGAAATCCACGAAAAAGGTCGAATGCGATGGTGTTCAACACTCTATAGCTTGACTCTTTTAATGGGTTTAAATGGACAAATTACAACGTTGCCAGATTACCCGCTACGCTTCTGCTAGTCATATAGTTTTTGCTCTTTTAAATATCGGCTACCTTGAAACAATTTAAGTGTTTCTATATCAAGTGTTAAAACAATGCTTCCAAGTGTTTAAGAAATGAGGCTGAATGTCGCTTTAGAAGAACGTCTTAAAGAATCGAGAATTTTATTAAAAACAAGGGAGAAGAATTTCGACCGGGGTCCTTTCTTTTGTCAGTCAGAGTACAGTTAGGGACAAAAAGAATGTCGGACGACTTCTTTCATTTTGGACTTAGGTGTACACATGGGCTAACTGTAATGATTAAATTGTTTGCGGTACAGGTAGCCTACCTATAATCTTAAAAAAAAAAATTAAGTTTTCTGATCCTTTTTAAGAAAAGATAGTATAATCAACTCTTCAATCCCCTATAACAAAAGTTTGCAATAGCCCCGTTTCACTCTAAGTCCCAGAATCGGGCTATTGCACACTTTTGCTATAAGCGATTTAATAGTCGATTATGGCGTAAAAACCTCAAAAAAAACGATGGCAGCACTAAAAACTTCCAAAATCCACTCCTAAACTCAATAAACGCAGTTATTTGCGCGAGCGTAATGGTGGCCGAAGGCACTAACAATGGGAGATTCCTATCTTAATTTCGTCACTCTTTCTATGCTGACAAGGATGATTCACAGAGTAATTAGTCATCAGAGTGATGATCCACATCCGATGAATGGTACCGCAACACCAAGTGACACCGGTGTCAAATGAAAGTAGTCTCTTATTGGTCACTTCTTGATGGAGTTTCAGAATTGTTAGATGGGAATCTTCCATTGTTAGTGCCTTCGGCCACCATTACGCTCCCGCAAATAACTGCGTTTATTGAGTTTAGGAGTGGATTTTGGAAGTTTTTAGTGCCGCCATCGTTATTTTCTGAGGTTTTTACGCCATAATCGACTATTAAATCGCTTGTAGCATAAGTGTGCAATAGCCCCATTTGCATCTTCAATTCATCTGGAGCAAAAGCTTGCAACAGCTCCGCTCAGTTTAAAGTTGAGAACGGTAGCAGGGAGCGAGCGACACGACACGACCACAACGCGATGAACGACGAACGTGTACATATATCCGATGCTCGCCGCCGCCTGCGCGAAGCGAGGGCGGCAACCGGTACGACAGGAATGTTCACGAAGAGAGGAGTACAAACTCATATTCTTTGAAACTTGTGCACTTCCTGCGGTCACCGCAAACTCTTCCTGGCTCACATAAAACGCACTCTGCCCTCTCTCCTGTTCTGCATTTCTATATCGACAAGCTTTACGAATAGTTTAACTATACACATAGACTATGTTGTCAATTTGACACTTCTTCATTTCAAACCCTCACAATCAAATCAATGCCATGAGGGACGGTGCACTATGATCTGAGACAAAGGTGGATCCAGCAACCTGACAACTGTGGATTCTTCTTCCCATTTAAATGCATGAAAAACAATCGATTGATAAAAGGGTCATGGCCCTCTCTGGAATCGATTGTTTCTCATACGTTCAAACGGAAAGGATGCATTGTTGCCAAATGGCTGGATCTGCCCATTGTCTGAGATTGTCAAAAAGTGGCGAAAAATCAAAAAGTAAATTTCTCATAAATTTATCATTTATATAAACTTTCAAGATCAATATTAATCACTGAAAATGTTTTTAAAAAGTATACTTGAAACCTAGAGATGTCACTGGAACGTTATAAATGAAGATTAAAACGTCGAAAACGATGGTTTTTTATGACTTTTTCTCACTGATTTTTGGCCACCCTGTCTTCGACCTCAGACCATAGTGCGGTAGGTTGTTTTACGTCAACTTTTTGAACTGGTAGATCAAATCGATTTTCAATAGACTAGACAACATTCGATATCTTATTGAGCCATAAACAATTCGAATGAATCCTTCGGTAAGCTAATCGATGCCGTACATAAAATCAAATCTTACATCGTGTTTCGCCTGTGACAGTGTGACCACACATATCTGTCAAAAGGAACGTAAATAAATAGTTTTGCACAGTGACAGTTCAAGTGCGGCTGGAAGTTTGGAAGCTCGAGTTGGCTCTATGTAAGTATTTCATAATTTACTTCAGGACTAATTAGTTTTAAAGTTTTGAAGCAACTCCTCCCCCCAACCCCCAGAAAGCGGCTTAATTTTTAAAACTGCAAAAGTCGAAGAATTCCTCTGCTCAAACTGTTTCTCGTAGTTGATGATAGGAGAGAAAAAAAATTATGTTTCTAATCCTTTCAGCAAAGGGTCCGAAGTCCTAACGTCAGGGCCTACATAGCAATGTAAAGTTTGGGAGTTTTATACATCGATTCTGCGAGATTTTTCTGAGCTATGATTGATTCATAAGGGCCTAAATATTGTTCGTTATGCTTAGCTTTTAATCGCTCACTCCTTAGTAAGCACTTTAATAAAAAGACGAGAAATAGTAATAACAATAAAAAAAAATGGCATTCTTAATCAGGAAAAAGAACGAAGAAAAGCATAGCAAAACGGACAAAATGATTGCTCATCAGATTTACAATTCGTTTAGACCTCAAAGAACTAATGAATTAAACTCCACACAATGCACTTATTAAAGTAGGCCACATAGCTTTAGGCCATTTGAGACATAATGTACAGGTTAAGGACATTTTTTTTCCAAGTCCTTAAAGGACACGTGTTTCTCCTAGATACTGGTAATATTTTGAATGGTGGAACTCTTTGAATTTTTTTTTTTTTTTTTTTTTTTTTTAAAGTACAACACCCCCCCCCCCCTCCCCTCGCGCTCCCACACCCCCTGAGAGCCTTGAAGCCATAGCACTGACATCTCGTGAAATTAGTGGCAACGCTGCACGCTGTGGCGAGAGTCCATGGCTGGGCGGCTGAATGGGGTGGGGGAGGGGAGGGTTAAGGAAAGGGGGGGGGGGTTGTTGCTGACTCGGGATATGTCGACAGGCGTCTTTAACCTTTCTTCAACATTTTCGGATTCGCCGTGAAAGCTGAAAGGGAACGCAAGAGAGACATAGAGTATTGCGGGTTGCCTATGTCACAAGGGACCTTGTGTTTCGAGGGGTTGCTTTTGATTAAGTATTCATGAGATTTCGAATTAGAGTCGAAAAGTGAAGATTGGCGCGGCGCGGCGGCGGCTCGGCTGTCTCGTTTTATGCAAAACTCCGTCCATGAATAATTTTATATTTTTTTTATTTATTTTATTTTCTGATTAGTCGCGAGAAGTTATACGGACGAAAATAAATGGGGAAAAGAGCTTCGTACGGCTCCAGGCTGGAGTTTCCACCGGTGTTTCCATCACGCGTTTAAACGTTGGTAAGTTCGATAACCGTTTTCAAGTTTCGAACGCGGTGGAGATTGGAACTGAAAGTTTCCTCGACGAAAGCGTGGAGTCGGATACGCTCCCGATACTACCGAAACAAAATGTATTATTCATTTAATTTCGTCGCTTTCAAACAAACCAACAAACCAACAAACAAATAAACAAAGTGACGCTATCTGCAGATCGTTATCATTCTAGTCAAAATTTATGTGCACGCGGCCGGGAGACTTGGTGTGAATACACTTGTACAGCGTTCGTAAAAACAGGTCGTTCGCTGAACTATATTTGACAGTGTTTCGTCGAATGGAGCTGCTGCAAACTTTTGCTACAGGTTTTCGTTTGTAAAATCCTGCAAACATGACGATGAGCTCACTAAAAAATCGCAAAATCCACTCGTAAACTCATAAAATGCTTTCAAACGCGAGATCGCAATGGCAGTGGTAGCCGCCTAAATCTTATGGCAATCGTAAGCTTCTTCTTCTTCTTCTTCTCCTTCTCCTTCTTCTTGTGTGGTGTTGCGAGAACACCTCGTAAGGATGGAGCTTAATGAAATATAGGGAAACCCAATGTAAAAGACGGCTTGCATGTCCCCCTGAGCTCAAAAATCATAATCACTAGAAATGTCTGTCCTTCGCAGTCCGTCCGTCTGTCTGTCTGTCTTTGACACATCACAAATTCCAACCTATGAGTCCATTTGCATTCTTTGGCAGGGACGGTTCTTTCGGATAGTTCCAGAGGAGGCTCGTGGAGGTGAGGCGACGAAAATGAGAAGTGCACAGGAGTTTTTTTTTGAAACGTTTTTCACATAAACTTTTTTGAAAATTTTATGTTCCATTCATACATTTTGAACTACTGAAACAAAGGATGATGGAATAATAACCATTTCAACCTTTATATATTATTTTTTTTAATTTTTTTTCCTTTCTAACTTCAAAAAAATGTGAGGCGATGACTCCTTGTCGCCTCACTTGCCTCACCTGGCGAGCCGCCACTGGCTCTTTCCCTGCCTGAACTGGATTTGAGGGTTGTTACGGGGATTTGTGGTAAAAACAGGATAACAATTGAAAGAAAACGCAAAATAAGGGTAGTTAAAACCGCGGTCAAAAATCGAAAAATAAATCACCATACTGTAAAACTGTAAGTAATCAATTAATATAAAACCCCTGATAAAGCCAAAAAGTTATTCATCACCAAAAAGCATAAAAAAAATCTCAGCTTGAGATTTGGAGCCTGTTTTCATGTTGATCTCATAAATGATCATGATGAGTAGAAATCATCTTAAGCTCAGCATGACATCATCATGAGATCGACATGAAATCAGGTTCCAAATCTCATGCTAAGATTTTTTCGATGATTTTTGATGAGGATTTTTACCGGGGACTGCAGATTATTGACAACATGAAGCGAAAAAGTCACGTGTGGGTACCCGGTACCCTCAACATAAATTGTGCTCCTGTCCCAATATGACGGCGCGAGGCGCCGCTTTTTTTTCGTAGTATCTTCGTTATTTTCGCAGCATTTTACATCAAAACTGATGGTCCATTTACCCACAGCAAAACCTTGCAAGAGCTCCATTTTTTTCATGATATAATTCTGAAGCGGTCAGTATTGTCTTGGGTTTCATTTCACTGTGTGCTCACTAGTCTTGTGAGATCAACTTCCAAGCTCCAAGGTTTCCAAGGTCCCCCGCATGGCTGCTGCGTATTCGCGTTTCCCGGCCCCGGCCCCAGCCCCAGCCCCGGTCAGCTCCAGCCTCAGCTCCTGCAGTCCTGCACCCCTGCGGGTCCCTTTTAGCTCGCGCAGTGTCCAGCCAAACCGCCCCGCACCCCGTTCCCCACGCCGACCGGTGAGTCCAAGCGCTGCGGCCCATGTTTATCTGTGTCGCTTATCACAATTTTTCGCCCGGTTATCAGCCGACTCGATCTAAGACTAACAATTAGGTAGCTTTCATTATCTCGCTCGCTCGCAATGTTGCCAAATTAGGCGGGAAATTCAAAATTAATTAACGTTGAATTAAAAAGGAGAAAATGCGGAAATGGCAGCCGTGCTCGGTGGTGCCGTGAAGGAAGCCGGCCGGCCGAGAGCCCGAACCAATGCGATTCACTGACATTGTTGCCAGATCTGGCGGATTTTTCTATGTGTTCTTATGGGAAAAACCTGCACGATATGGCAACACTGTGCACTGGTCGCAAGCTCTTAAATCGGATTTTTGGCCTACCTCCAAAAGATTAACGAAGTTGTTCCCTCTAGCTGCCGAGCAGAGCTTGTCGCCACTTCAGCCACCAACATTCAACAGCTTCGGCCGCACCTCGGCACCTGCACACCGCGTGCACCGACGCACCGCAACCAGGCATACTCCGCGGTCTCTACGTGCGTTGGGTTCAACGAGCTAGAACTATAGAGCAGGGCCTTTGAACCGGTAATAATTTCGGTTTCGGTTCGGTTCGTCGGGTTCGTGCGGTTCGAAAATTTGCGAATAGGCCTTCTTACACGTTCATAAATTAGGATCGTCAAATTGGCATCGGTGAGCTGAAATCCACCGCAAACTGTAGAATGGCCAACCTGTCATTTCTAAAACTCAAACATAACTTTGACCAAAACACCTCAAAAATGGGTTTATTGGTTTTGATGACTAGATTGGTGAGCAGATATCACACCTACGAACAGACCGACGAAACAATGCAAATGTATATCTATATATATTCATATGTTGTGAAGCTATCAGGTTGCATATGCCCTGGAATCGAAGCCCATTTCTCTAAAAGACAAATCATAGCGTACATTTGTGTATCGGTATAAAGTATAGTATATTATATTTGTTTTGAGATTTGGTGCAGGTGCGCGAGGACAGGGCACTATGGTCTGAAATCGAAAAAAAGGGTCAAAAATCAGTGGGGAAAAAAGCCTTAAAAAATCATCGTTTTCGACCTTTTAAGCTTAATTTAAAACTTTCAAATGACTTTTCTAGGTTTTATTACTTGTTTGGAGTGTCCTCTGTGATTAGAATTGATCTTGTAAGTTGTTAAATGATAAATTGATGAGTTTACTTTCTTATTTTCGGCCACTATTTGACGATCTGAGACCATTGTGCAGGTGCCCGATCAAATTGGATCTCGACTTATAGTTCAACTGACGAGCAACAATCAATCTCAAGTGAAGTTTAAGCTATACACACTAGAGCTTAACTTGAGGATCATCGACGCCCGTTTGGCGAACAAAGTGTGAAGTTATGTTCAAGTTAAGTCAAACTTTTCGCCAATTTGATCGAGCTTCAGTGGGTTGGGTTCGGTTTGCTGTTCGGACTTTGCGAATAAAACAGGATCGAGATTTTGTTCGGATTTGCAGGGACAGTACAGTGGGTTTGGTTTGAACCGGGTTAACAACGCTTAAACTGATTCGAACTGATTCAGCTTAAAAAGCAAATTCACATAAAAGAAGAATTTTTAATTGCATATTGATGACAAAACTCCGGAACACAATTCGAATACTCGGAAAAACTGGCATAAAATCCATTTGTTCACCCCCGTTCTAGACCAGAGCTCCTGCTGTCAATATTTTTTATCGAACAGCGTAAAAAGTTTCTTTTTTCCCCTCGAAATTTCCTCCAAGAAAGCGCACCTCATCCACACATTCTCCATCTCCTATATGCAGTGGCGCACCGCAGGGGGTGGTTTTAGGGTCAAACACCCCCCCCCCAAGCATCAAGATTTTGCCCTAAAAAAAGTCATATTCGGCCAAAATTGCTTTCAACACAATCCCCCCCCCAAGGCCTCAGAAAATAGACAAATTGCGGTGAAACCCCCACCAAACTAAAGTTCTCGGTGCGCCACTGCCTCTATGTCATGTTTCAAGACGAGGAAGTTTCAAGGAGCGTGTTAAAATTCGTCCGAACGTTCAGTAGTTTCGTGGGAACGCGCAATGCTGCGTAGCTCTTCCTGGAAAATTGTCAGTGGCGTGGCGTGGCGTGAAAGGCAATGTGGAATTTGGTCTATTTAAACCCAGGTAAAATATAGAATTCAGGGTGTTCACCGATATCTTTATATTTTAATGGCGATATTTTCATGGGTTTAAATCGAGAAAGAACAACATTGCCCAATTGTAAGTACGCTCCGCCTTACAATGGATCAGAACATGCACTTTCCCAGACATGAAAAGTTCTTGTATTTCGGTTTAGAACTTTTTCATTTTTGATATTATTTTGTAAAAATTATGACATGTGATTCATTTTAAGCAAGAAGATTAATAATAAAACTGGGTTTTTAGTTATCTTATGTCATTTAAAGTTCGTTATCTTGATTTTAATTCACGGAAGAAAAAAAAAATCATCTCAATCCACTGAGCGCCACAGAAAACTGTCTGGTTAAAAAAATTAAGTTGATCCTTCAACGCTGGTTGATTTATGAAGTATCCACCGAGAGGAGCAAAATTCTGACCCAAACTCAATGCGATATAGATTGGAACATTTTCTGTATTGGCTAGGGATCCTATGCTTCTGGAACTTTTAGGTTCTTTAATGGATGAACTATGGTAACTATAATAATCAGTATAAATATTTGGTCTAGTTTCGGAAAGCTAGACTGCTTCTAATAAAAATGTAGAATCTGCAAAAATACGAGTGGTTCTCTCCGAGCTCTCTCTCACTCTATTTACTTTCAGATGCGCATTTAAATGAGTTGAACTTGCTTTGACATCAAAAGCCTTTGAGAGCAGAGTAAGCTGGTAAATATAAGGAACGGTGACTTATGAATAATCATCGCCGTAAATTTCATTTAAAAAAATGAAAATGCAAAAACTACATACTTTTCCTTTTTATTCCTTTTTTCATACTTTCACTTTTCCTTTGCGAGAAAATAATATTCGAGTTGTAAGTTTTTCATTTGAGCAAAAAAAAAAAAAAAAAAAAGTCACTCCTAGGGTATTAGTTGAGCGCGAACAAACAGCAAGGACTTTTTTGCGATGTAAATGGAGACCACTTTTATGTTGATTCGCAGAAAAAAAAATAAAAGAAAAAAATAATAATAATAATAAAAAACAACAAAAAGAAAAACGAGGAGGTAGGGTCGTTCCTTAATCCTCATTCAATAAAAGACGACAAAATTAAACAAAAGTTAAAGTGCTGCTTTATCAAGAGGAACTCTTTAGTATGTAAATTATATCGACTTTCTTTCCGCCGAGCGATGATATTGCGTGCGCAACCATAGCAGTAGCTAGGAATTTGTCTTTCTCTGCGTCTTTGTCTGTTTGCCTGCATGTGTTAGAAAAGGACAGAAACAGGGGCTGTAATCACGCGACAGTCCCTACATAACTATCCTTTTCTTATACATTAATTCAAATGAGCTAAGAGAGAGAAAGGGAATATCCTGGCTATACGGCTATATGCGCAACAATAGTTGAATGGAGAGGATGGTGGATTTGGGCTTGAAGTGTAAGTATATTAAGTTGAGCTTCCACGCCACTGTAATTGTTACCCCTCGTGAAGACGGTGTTGCCAGATTTCTGGTGGAAACAAAAAAAGGAAGAAAGAAAAATCAATGAAATTTTACTAAAATTAAAAGCAATTAAGACTTTGCCGGGGGTAGTACATACATATATAATGTATAATGTCGTTTGTGAAAACCCGTTTATTTTGCACGGATTCATACAAAGGAATGGGAAATATTTTTTGACTTAAAGCCTCTGGCGATGTGGCAACTCTGAGCGAAGATACTAATGAGTCTGTTGCATACTTTTGCTATAACAAAATAGAACCTTGATTCTTATGTAAAATTCGGCGAAAATAACGATGCGCACATTAAAAACGTTCAAAATCCACTCATTAACTCAGGAAATCACTTCAACTTCAAACAGCCCACGCTACACTAGACACTATTTGCACCGGTATACTACTACATAGACGGAACCACCGTGCATATAAGTAAACAACATCGTAACTACAAAATTATGGAATTCCCTTCTAAATACACGAACTTTTGGCTGCATTTGCTGTCTGGTCTTTTCGGTTTATCAAAGATTATAAAATAATATAAGAAATGCACGCATCTAAACGAAACATTCCAATGTTTGTAAATTCTGTTCATGTTTGCATAAACGAGATGGTTCCGTCTATGTAGTTATAAGTCGGTGATATAGAGTCTAGTGTAGCGCGGCTTGTTTGAAATGGAAGGTATTTTCTGAGTTAATGAGTGGATTTTGAAAGTTTTTATTGTGCGCATCGTTATTTTCGCCAAATTTTACGTTAGAAACAATGTGTCATATTGGTGTAGCAAAAGTACGCAACAGACCCATTGCGCGCCTCGGTTTGAATGATCTCCGAAAAAGAAAGTACTTTGTTCAATAGTATCCATCGTTACTTTTGGAGCCAATTTGCGTTCTTAAATGCCAATGGCGCTTTCCTCTCAAGTTAACGCACTTGATCCAGCGACTATCCCAAGATGTGTAGAAACAGGTGTCGGTAGTCGCACTCATTCGTCAACCACACTGAGAAAAAAGAGGCTGTTAAAACTATAAGAATAGAACCATAGATGTGTTTCGCCTTATTTCAAAAATAAGATCTATCCTTGCAATAGTCGGCGCGCTTGAATCTACACGAATTCCGATTGTCTCTATAGAATTCCGATTATTTCTATGGGAATTAAAGCGCGGGAATATCCTATCGGAAAATTCATTGAATCGATCGGAAATTTTTCTCAGTGCAATACTATCACATGTCATCTTTGTAGGCTTAAGAGGGTTTTTTTTTACATGAAAATTTTGCTCACAAATTAATTTCACACTTTGAGGCGTGAAAATTCAAAATGTTGTAAGTGCCATCCGACGCGCGACGTTGCAAAAGATTGTGCATTTTTTTCTCTCTGTAAAAAAATAATTGAAGGCTCTGAAAAAAACGACAATTTTGGCAAATAATTTTCTTGAATTTGACGAATTTTCTAGGGAAAAAATTCCTCTGAGTTTTTTCAGAGGTTACTTTAAAAAAGATTAAGAAGCTGCACAATCTTTGCAACGTCTGATGGAACTTACAACATTTTGAATTTTCACGCCTCATTAGTATTGATGAGCATTAGTAATCTTTAATTTTACATTAAAAACAATTGCATTATAAGAACAACTGCAATAAGCATTGAGCACCACTTCTCGCGGCATTGTTGTCAGATGTACGGATTTAGGCCGTTTATCTAATATTTCCCACCAGAATCAATGTAAAATATACGGCTTTCAGCCTCAAATCTGGCAAAACTGTCCCGCATTAAATTTTACGTAAGCAGAAACGGCCGAGTGTTGGATTGAAACCGAACTTTCACGACCCTTAATTTCCGGTGAGTATACTCTCACCTGTTTCCATACATCTTGCCACTAAACCCATTAGAATCGGGCTAACCATTTGGGTCACTCAGTGACTCCGCGAAAACACAATCTATTGCAGTTAATGTGATTCCAGGCGAAACTTTTTCAGATTTCCATCCGATGGATAGCTTCTTAGTGAAAACTTTTGGGAAAAGTCGTGTTTTTGGCATTTTAAATTGAAAACAACAACAGCAAAAAAACCGCAAAATCCACGAACTTCGGCACCTGCGTACCCTTTTTTTGGGAGGGATTTTTTGAGCGCAAAACTAGCAACATTCGTTGAGAAGTAAAGCTGTAATTAGCGGAATTCATTGCGCCATGAGCTCACTGACAAGGGGAGGCTCAGAAGTCGCCGCCTCCGATTTTGAAAACAATTGCACGAAAATGTAGCTAAAGTAAAACTATTAGACCCGTGTTTCTCACTTTTTGCTAATGGGCCTTCCTAAAGCGTCAGGAATTTTTTGAAAGTTGCGGTAATTCACGTAAATATTCGGAACGCTCTCCGATCGGGTTTTTACGTAAATTTCGGCAACTTTCAAAAAATTCCTGACGCTTTAGGAAGGCCCATTGGCAAAAAGTGAGAAACACGGGTCTAATAGTTTTACTTTAGCTACATTTTCGTGCAATTGTTTTCAAAATCGGAGGCGGCGCCTTCTGAGCCTCCCCTTGTGAGTGCGAAAGATATACTATGTCTATCTGCCTCACTCACACTCATTGAGGCTTATGGAAACTGTCGTATTTTTTGAATCCCGCCTTTATTTTTGAGTGTTTCGCAGGGTATCTTCCTGAAGTATGCAGACGCACTACATTCCTAAAAAATGTGAATATTTTGCATAAATTCATCAATTTTAGCCGAATCTGATGACTTTTTCAGCAGCGCAAAGTGGTGTCCACGCCCCACGCCCACAGTTCGAACTAATCGGCCCTGGAATATCACTTCCCTCCAGAGTGAAAGAAAGAAAGAAGTAAAAAGAGAATCGGAAGTTGAAGAACGAATATGAGAAGAACTGGCAAGAAGGATGAAAGAGGGTACTTACATAAGGTTCAGCGGGGAAAGGAATTATAATCATGCGTTTCTTTTTCCTTTCCTTTTTAAACGCACAAATTGCCGCCGGTAGTTCTGTATTTCCAAGCAAGCATTGCTTACTGATACTGTCCGCGATCCTACGACCTGCGTAGAGCAACAACTTCATTTCTACTTTTTGATTAATTTTCTCTTGCTTTCCTCTTTCCCCTCTGTTTTTCTTTCTTTTTCTTTTCTTTTTTTTCTTTGAACGGCGATTGAATTATATACCGGGAGTTATTTTCCTCTTTTAAGTTTATGAATTTGGTTAAAAGCCTCTCTTTCTCTCTCTCTCCCTCTCTCTCTCTTTTATCCTCCTTCAGGAGACATGCAATGACGAATCTTGGAACATTGCTGCAGGCCATCTACTCCCTCGAAAAAACAAAATCTAATTGGAAAATAACATATATTAATAAAGAGGGGTACTCGACCATGGCTTGTTCCTCATTACACTGGCGCTCACTAAATCGGCATTTAAACAGCCTGGACTAGGATCATCTCTATCTCTCTCTCTCTTTCTCTCTCTCTCTCTCTCTCTCTCTCTCTCTCTCTCACTCTCTCTCTCTCTCTCTCTCTCTCTCTCTCTCTCTCTCTCTCTCTCTCTCTCTCTCTCTCTCTCTCTCTCTTCCTTCTTCTAATGTTCCCATCCTTTCCCGTTATCTCTTGTTCCTTTTCTTTCCTCTGAGCTGCCCTCCTAAACTCCCCCATTGCTCTAAATGGTCGGTTTGTAAATAGAATTGCAGTCGCTTTTAGCCGCACGGCGCCGCCGCGCACACATCAAAGGATCCAGCGGTGCTAGATTTAGGATAGAGGCGGTGAATGTTACATTGATTGAAATATAAAATCCGGGGATTTTTAGACGAAGTACAGCAACTGTGAAAGGACCTCTCTTCTTTCTTTTCAATGTTCCCTTTCGTGCCCGCAGTTTGGTCATTAAACATCCTTTTTCATGAGCTAATTATCTCGACAATAAGGGATGTGTTTTAGAAATAACGAGTGCCTAAAAAGTTTTAAGTGAAAGGGAAAAAAACAAACAAGGCAAGTAAGATAGGCTACCCTTTTTCTTCTTCTTACTCTTAGCCTTTTATTTTTATTTTTGTTACTTTTTTTTTAAAAATAGGTTTATTGTTTTGGGCGCTTTACAGAGGCGCATCATGATGACGTTTCTCTTTTGTTTAGAATTTTAAAGGCAGTTACATCATGAGTTAACACTCTACGCCATGCATTGTCCGTTCTTGTCTCAAGTTTCGTTCATGGCCTCATTTTTAAGATTTTGCTTGACTTTGCTTTAAACGTACACGTGTTATCACTGATGGGAAGGGGCGTGGGTGTAATGGAATTTTTTTCGGTTAGAAGGTATAAGTTTCGAATTCTACATTATATTTTCAATCCACCATAATTGGGTCCGTTGCACACTTTTGCTATAAGCGAGTTATAAGTCGATTCTGATGTAAAAACCTCCAAAAATAACGATGGCAGCACTAAAAACTTCCGAAATCCACCCCTAAACGCAATGAACGCTTTTAGTTGTTTGTGAATCTATCCGCAAAACGGCAGCTCTGTATTATCACCTGCGAAAGAAAGTTCCTTCCTTGAAATTTATCTTGTTAAATTTCCATGTTATTTTCAAGCGAAATTTCGATTCTTTCAGACGTATCTACTTTCAAGTGGCTTTCCGCTTAGTTCTTATACGCTCAAAAGCCGCTAAATTGGTTAAAAGTGGCCGACTGGGGCGGACTTACCATTACGCAAATTAGGCAACTGCTAAGGGCCTTAGAAATGAGAGGGCCTCACTTCACATGATAAGAGAGGAAGAAGAGAAGAAACAGAGAGAAACAGAGAGAACAAAGAGAAAAATATAGACAAAGTGAGAAAAAGAGAGAGAAAGAGAGAGAACGAGAGAAAAAGAGAGAAAAATGGAGAAAAAGGGAGAAAAAGGGAGAAAAAGAGAGAAAAAGAGAGAAAAAGAGAGAGAAAGAGAGAGAAAGAGAGAGAAAGAGAGAGAAAGAGAGAGAAAGAGAGAGAAAGGGAGAGAAAGAGAGAGAAAAGAGAGAAAAGAGAGAAAAGAGAGAAAGGGAGAGAAAGGGAGAGAAAGGGAGAGAAAGGGAGAAAAATAGAGAAAAATAGAGAAAAATAGAGAAAAAGAGAGAGAAAGAGAGAGAAAGAGAGAGAAAGAGAGAGAAAGGGAGAAAAATAAAGAAAAATAGAGAGAAATAGAGAGAAATAGAGAGTAAAAGAGAGAAAAAGAGAGAGACAGAGAGAGGAGAGAGAGAAGGAGAGAGAGAAAGAGAGAAAAAGTGAGAGAAAGAGAGAGCTAGAGAGAGAAATAAAGAGGAAAAGAGGGAAAAAGGAAAATTAAAGAAGGCAAAAAGAATATGATAACAACTTTGCTGGAAAAAAATAGTTTAAAACTTAATTTCAATGCCTTCTTTTAAAAAAAAATTGAGGGGAAGAATCCCCATACCCCCTTCTTTCTGGTGGATGCCCTTAGACCCCCAGGCATCCTACCCTTCTTTCTTGGGGGCCTCAAATTCAAAATTGCTTAGGGTCTCAAGAGATGTAAATCCGCCCTAGGTTTCCGAGACTTGAAGGAGAGTAAACATTTTGACCAGGATATGCTTTCTTTTGCTGGTCATGGTACAGTTTTGTCAGCCATGAGTTATGTGAACCCTCAAACTTCATTGTTTTACGAACCATTTTTTTTTTTATGAATCTACTTATTGCGGAGGGTGCGATGTTGGATTTTTCGGGAAATTTTATCAAATGAGCACGTTTCATGGTCCCCTGAGTGAGAAAATACCACTCGTTGAAAATTGTATATATATATATATATATATATATATATATATATATATATATATATATATATATATATATATATATATATATATATATATATATATATATATATATATATATATATATATTTATATGTATGTTTCAGCCAGTTTTACCGTTTTTATGTACCACGATCCTGTTCGTAATTTTTGGTTTTTGTTCTTGAAATTTTTCTCAACTATTTGTTGGGTTTATTTCTTGGATGAGTTCGAAGATGGTGTAAATCCGATTGTTAGTTTTCGCGCTATGGGCCGTGTTTGAGTCGTAAAATGTGTTTTTGAGGTTTGTTTTTAGGAGTGTTTGTATTGAGCGTTTTTTTTGGGAAAATTTATGTTGGCCGTTTTGTTACGCAACTTTTTTACTCGAGTCATTTTTTTGTGTTTTGCGTTGTAAGCGAGTTAAAGTGATGTGTTTTTCGGGTTTTTTGGCAGTGTTTTTTTATGAAGAAATGGTTGTTTTGATTTGTAAATTTTAGTATATGTAGTGGTGAATGGTTTTAGTTCATATGCTCTTTTCCTTGAATTTTCCTTGTGTTTTACGTGTTTTACGAGCTATTTAGTTTCTTATGGGATTTTACAAGTGAAAGACAAGGATGGCGTATCGGTATAATTGCTCTTTCTTTGTTTTACACGTACACTGTTGCTTAGGTACGTTATTTATTTATTTTCTTGTTTTATCAGCTGCTCTTATTCAGATTTATTCCTCATTACCGTTACAAAGATTACACATTTTTCAATCTTTGTACTATAATCTTTTTCTCATGGTCATTTTTATTTAAATGTTGAACAGCTGATAAAAAAAAAGAAAATTGAATAATTCAAAGAAAATCATAACATAACCTAGCTAATCCTGCAATACCAAACGCCAAATAACTGACTGACTGACTGATAACCTATTTATTGAAATTTGTGAAAAACTTATATAACCTAGCTTTTATTTCTCACTTGCATTGTAAAGATTACGCATTTCTCTGTTGGTAATATAATCTTTTTCACAATTATATTTGGATTTTGAGCAGCTGATAAAATAAAAAAGAAAAATTCAGAGAAAAATTCAACGAAAATTATAACCTATATTTAAATTTGTGAAAAAATGATTTAACCAAGCATGGAATCTACTTCGTCTTACCGGCCTGCCGGGAGGCATTTTTTTTTTTTTTTTTTTTTTTTTTTTTTTTTTTTTTTTTTTTTTTTTAAACAAATTGTTTAATATGTACAGTTAGACAACTACATGATTATGTATTAAGCCTATTCACGAACCATAGTCACTATAATATTCAGTTTCTATTCCTTCAAAGTGGCAACACTGTTTTCTTTCTCATTCACCTTTTTTCTCCATTCGATAAAGAAAATATATTATACTGAAAGCCATGACAATAGATGCAGAACTTTTTTTTTTACGGAAAAGGGGGAAGTTTTATTTTATCGGTAAAGATTGAAGCTATAAGAAATGAGGGTACATATCTTTCCTACTTACTGTTAGACGAGAGGAGTGGGGGGGGGGGGTGTCGGAAGGGGGGGGATAACGAAAAGAAAAACCATGAATAATATGAGTGTTTGAAAATAGTAGCGAGAGGAAATAGTAGAATTTGGAGGAAGGCGAGGTAAGTATGGGAGAAGAGGGGGATGATGTATGAAGATGTTAAGTCACTTCACACCTTAAGCTCTGAGTGCAAGGCATAGATACGACCATACGACGACACTGCGCCCCCCCCTCCCCCTCAATCCTCCGAGATAAATCAAGTTGCTCTTCCAAAATAGCGCAGTTGTCGCATCGACCACACGAGAATTATTGAACCGTTCAATATGAATAATAATCGATAGTATCGATTCGATACGTCATGCCGGTCTCTTATCATGCCAAGTTGTCGGTAGGTCGGTGTGTTAAGCATGACCGTAGCCCGGGGGAGGGCTGCTAGGGCTACATCCCCCCTGGAATGTCAAAAAAAGGGGGAAAGGGGAGAATGAAAGGAATAAGAGGAGGGGGAAAAGGGGGAAAAGACCTGCAGTCGCCCCCGAAAAAAAAAAAATCCTTGCTACGGCCATGGTGTTAACCATAACGAGCTACACCAATGGATAGGATTGGTTGGACGTGCTTTTTTGAGGCAGGATTTTTGAGTGCTTTTTTTGATGCAGGATTTTTGAGTGCTTTTTTTGATGCAGGATTTTTGAGGGCTTTTTTTGAGGCAGGATTTTTGAGTGCTTTTTTGAGGCAGGATTTTTGAGTGCTTTTTTTGATGCAGGATTTTTGAGGGCTTTTTTTGATGCAGGATTTTTGAGGGCTTTTTTTGAGGCAGGATTTTTGAGTGCTTTTTTGAGGCAGGATTTTTGAGTGCTTTTTTTGATGCAGGATTTTTGAGGGCTTTTTTTGATGCAGGATTTTTGAGTGCTTTTTTTGATGCAGGATTTTTGAGTGCTTTTTTTGAGGCAGGATTTTTGAGTGCTTTTTTTGATGCAGGATTTTTGAGCGCTTTTGCGTACGGACATTTTCACACTGCAGGCCCGGTTTGTTTGCCTCATTTTTTTGAACCTTTACATTTTTTAAAAATAATTAGTGCAAGTGTGCAAGTGTTTTGAAATGCCTATCTGGACATTGAAATGGCTATAACTATTTCTTTTGGAAGGATATGCGCAATAAAGAAAGGGACACATGGCAGAAATAAGCCAAATTTTCTCACCTGAATATAGTTGTATTAAAATTCTGGGTCCAGATAGCCACTCTAAAACACTTGCTTTTTCATGTAAAACCAATTTCCACTGTATTAATTACAAGTTTTGATTTAAGGTTTAAAAAAAAAAAAAATAAATGACGCAAATAAACCAGGGACCTATAAAGTGTACGGTGCAGACGGTCCTGTCCCCAGATGATTGGTGAGCACCTACGGTCATTTAAAAGCACACGTAAACGCTCACCATCCAACGTCTTTCGGGGATCGTCTGTACCGTACATTTATAGGTCCCAGAATCAGATCGCCTATGCTGTCACACTTTGAGATAGGAGCTCGTTGATTTAGACCCATGTAAAGGTTGCGAATACGAAGGTGTTCACCGATCACCCAACAATTGACGATGGATAGTGTGTGTTATCTGTTCATCAAAACAAAACCAATGTACCCGTTTTGGAGGTGTTTTGGTCAAGGTTATGTTTAAATTTTATACAATCCAGGTTGGCAATTCTGCAGTTCCATCAAATCCATTTGATCGCATATGTGCAAAATGCCTGAACTGATTCGATTAGAAACGGGTATGTTGCACACTTCGGCTACAGCGTTTTTAAGTATCAATTCCTATGTAAAAAGCTGAGAAAATAACAATGCTAGCATCAGAAAACACTAAAATTCAGTATTAAACTCACAAATTGCGGAAAGCACTAGACACTATTCACCCCTGTATCTTTCCACCACGTGCACGATATTTCGCGAAATTAGCGCGGCACATTCAAATAATGACGGCCGACTGTCATCACAGCTGACTTCATAAACAAACAAACAGTAAACACTGACGGCGTCTGCTCGAATTTTTACGTTTCAATATCCTCAAAAGGTTGTGAAAGGTACGGAAACCGATATTTGTGTCGAAAACTTATCAAAATGAAACATTAACTCACAGGAGTTCCACGGATGATTCCACGATCATCATGTTTGGAACTCCTGTGTGTTATTGTTTCGTTTTGATAAGTTTTCGACACAAATATCGGTTTCCGTACCTTTCACAACCTTTTGAGGATATTGAAACGTAAAAATTCGAGCAGACGCCGTCAGTGTTTACTGTTTGTTTGTTTATGAAGTCAGCTGTGATGACAGTCGGCCGTCATTATTTGAATGTGCCGCGCTAATTTCGCGGAATATCGTGCACGTGGTGGAAAGATACAGGGGTGAATAGTGTCCAGTTTTTTTCGCAATTTGTGAGTTTAATACTGAATTTTAGTGTTTTCTGATGCTGGCATTGTTATTTTCTCGGCTTTTTTCATAGGAATTGATACTTTAAAACGCTGTATCCGAAGTGTGCAACAGACCCATTGCCTCAACTTTAAGCGGTGCGGTGACTTACTGGAAATGGCAACAGGGCCTGGGAATGACTCCTCCGCGTGAATAATGGCTGAGAGGTTGGTATTATTCAAAGATAATACTGTCAAATGTTGGTTAAAAGCTCCCCCCTCCCCCTCCCCCTCCCCATCTCAACCACCTATTGCCTCGTCACACACAGCGCTATAAAGGCGAGGGATAAAGCTCCTCAACGTTAGTGCTTTCATTTTGCTCATCTTTATAGCTGCATTTTACAATTCATCGGTGTTTCAACCGGTTGAAGCAAAGATCATTGATGAGAGCAGTTTCTATAAACCATTGTCATGCTTCTCAACTGATATTTATGCAATCATCGCTTCAAACGGTAATATCACCGACGGAAGTATTTCCATGTAGGTTTGTTTTACTTTTCAAATGACTTGTGTATTATCTTTGCTTCAACCGGTTGCATCACTGATGGATTGTAAGTTGCCGTTGAAGATCTGCAAAACGGCAGCGTTGCTCGCTCGCTCCATATTTGTCTCCTCCTCTTCGAGTCTCGGAGGAAAAATTGCGGGTGATCAGAATAACCGAACTTTCGAGCGAGATAAGCGACTATACTCTCTTAAGACATATTTATTATGAGATGTACGCGCAATGCGTGAAGAAAATCTCGGTTAAGATTGAGAGTCATCAACCATTTCGGGATCGATTCGTTTTTTTTTGTTTTTGTTATTTTGTTTTTTGTTTTTTGTTTTGTTTTTTTGTTTTTTTTTTTTTTTTTACCTAAATGTATCTCAAAGAGTCTCCCTCCCTACTTATGTTGTTTAAAAATGAGTTTGGGTACGAATGTAAAAGTTTACTTTGTTCCAAACTTGAAATCCGTTTCTTTTTGAAGATTTCCTTTTTCCTTTCTCTTCTTTTCACAATTCATAGCATTCGAATACTGAGAGAGCGAGTCCTTTCCGTTGGACGGGGGAGGGGGGGGGACAACAGTCAAGAGACTCGCGTTGGGAAGGCCTGGGTTGAAGGTATGGGGGAAAAATTTCATGAAAAATATCGAGCTGAATCATGGGTCTGTCGCATATTGGGATTTATTAGCTAAAAATTTATAACTTGTGGGATTTTTTTTTTTTTTTTTTTTTTTTTTTTTTTTTTTTTTTTTTTTTTTTTTTTTTTTTTTTTTTTGCGTGCTTAGGCTACGGTTGGGCATTATTTGTGTATGAGGAACACATTGTATAATAGTCATTTACTTACTACGGGCAAATGGAGCAACTGCAACTGCAATGGGTCTGAAATGTTGTGTTTTTAATAAAGAAAATAGAAGTACTTGATGGGCTGAGAGCAAAGATTCCTTTGGTTTCTAATTAAGTTCCATTGTTCCATAGATGAAATTTTGACCCAAAATACATTGTTTTAAATGGGAATGCCGCGGTGTGACGTCACAACGCACACGGTTTTATACAACTTTACACGTGTATCTCCAAAACTGGGACACTTTGGAAAAAACCAAAGGCATAATTGCTCTCAACTCATCAAGTATTTCCATTTATAAAAAAAAAGAAAAAAAAAAAAACCTCACCATTTCAGACCCTTGCAACTTCCCCATTGTGATTTGGACATTTCATAGACATTTCTTGTCGGACGTTTTGTACATCGGCCATTTTAAATTTGACATTTCCACCTGTCACACCAAAGTTACGTTTTGCAACGTACAAAAAACCATTCGTCAACCTCAACCTCATTACTTGCGGAAGTGCGGTACCGATAAGCACAGAGTCTCGAATATAAATTATTCTACTTTCATTTCTGTGACTATATTTGCCATTTCTTCTTCTCGATTTAACTTTGAAACGGCGCAGACGGTTTTTCCCTTGGTAATACGAGCCAAACCCAAGGCGTGCGGGAGAAGAGGAGAGAGGTGAGCTCAATGAATAGGCATCTTCTGAATTAAAGCAAAAAAAAAAAAAAAAAAAAAAAAAAAAAAAAAAAAAAAATTATAATAATGCGATGAAGAAACGGAGAAAGAGGGGATGGATTGAATAGAAAACGATAAGTATGTACGGTGTTTATACATGTGCTGTGCATGTATTCTTACGTCTGAACGTTGGCATATAATTGTGCCAACTTACGCGTAGACGGCGCGGCGTAGACTTTTTCATCCTTCCCGTTTTTTTTCTTTCTTTTTTCTTCTTCCTCTTTCTTCGAAATTAGAAGATTGGTTGGTCGTGCACAAAATGCGAGTGCTCGTCATATCAGTTGGTAAGGGAGGGGGGGGGGGGTTAGAGTATTCACCGCACAAGGAGTTAGTTCATGTGATTTCTTGGACGAAGGAAAAATTACGGTTCCATTTGACATGCGCATGGGAAATACTAGCACAGCGTTTCTCTAACTTTTCGACCACATTTTTGTCAAGCCGAGAGGCCGCGGACCACCTACAAAATTGATGACCTTTGTTTTTCTATTTACCTTCTCACAACTGACAAAGTTAGGAATTTAGAAAGTATTTGTGATGCCGCAGCAGAGCTGCCGATTTGCGTAGATTCAATGACATTTTTAAATTCACCGATGATTCCACCGGTTGAGAAAAGATTACATAGTTCAATTCAGTGTATAACTATAATGCACGAAAATACTCTGGTCAGTAATCTTTTCTCAATCGGTGGCAACGCAGTTAATTAATAAAAATATCCGCAAGTTTTCAAAATTATCGACGACCTTAAGATTCTAGTCTTTTCGTGCATTACAATCACACACTGAACTAAACTCTGTAATCTTTTCTCAACCGGTGGAATCTTCGGTGAATTTCAAAATGTCATTTAATCTACGCAAATCGGCAGCTCTGTGCCGCAGATGTCTGTCTGTCAGTATCCCAGCATAATTTTTGAACCAATGATCCATATGCATTCAAATTGTGCGGAGAAGTTGATTTTTAACATTTCCCTAGGGGCTTTTGTTGTTGTTTTTTTTTGAAATTTTAAATTGTAAGCAAGTTATGAAGGATAAAAGGTTTCCATTAAAATCAATGAAAAAATGGGTAAAATGGGTAAACACAGGGAAAAAATTGGAATATTTCAAATGTAGCTGGTTGAATGTTGATTAAAATTTGCAAAGACATTCTGCAACCAGCCTACTGCGTATATCAGAATATCATAGGGAAGGGAGGGGGGGGGGTTCGGGGGTCTCCCCCAGAGTACTAAAGGGGAGTCTTGGGGTCTGGAGTCCCCCCCAGATTAACTTCGATGTGAGAAAGTGCTCGTGAGGTATTCTTCGCGGCTTATTTCTTTCTTGCTTATTCTCAGTTTTACTTTGAATATGAAAATCGCCAGTAAAACTGACCATATTTTATGATAACCATTGAACATGCGACCAGTATAGCCACTGCTGAAATATTTTAGGTTCCCTAACAAACAAACATCACTTGAAAATCATAATAAAGAGAACATGAAATCACGATGCGTGGTCTCATTGGTCCACCAATGAGTCACGCGAAAATTCCGCCAAAATAATGTCATGTAAAAATGGATTGAAAATAATTCCCGAAGAAAATTTCGTGAAATTAATTTTATTTTGAAAACAGGTGTGATTTCCGAGAGAAAATGTCGTGAAATTAATGTCACGTAAAACTACGACCCTATAGTGGAGGGGAAAGAGAGAGTAAAAGAAGAAAATGCATTTATAACGAGATAAGGGAGGGGTCTAGACTTTATATAGAAATCCGATGGAGCAGTAGGAGTAGGAAGGGGGGGGGAGGAGAGCCAAATGACAAAATAGGAATCGTTTGAGGAAGACTAGTAGGAGAGGGAACGAGGAGGGCGGAGTTGGAGCGTGGAGCTGGTTTAAAGAGAAAAAAAAGAGAAAAGAGCTTTTGATCTTTTTTTCCCTTTTTTTATCCCTCCTACCCTCCTTTCTCTCCGTTTTTTTCCCCCGCTGTCTTTTCTTTTTCACCTTACAGAGGCAATCAAGTAAGTAGCTGCGGAAAGAGAGTACGATCACAGAGAGGGGAGGGGTCGGGAAAGGGGATGAGGGGGGAGGGTGGAAGGGGAAGGGGTGTGGAGGAGAAAGGGAAATGATAATGAATGCAATAATAAAGAGTAAGTGTATGAATTGTCTTCGACTCCTTGCCGTCGCGCGAGTTGATGGGGGTTGTTGAGGTAAATGAACGGGAGGGGGTAAGTTCGCTGTGGCTTTCTGTTTGTAAAGAGAAAGGAGGGAAAGAAGAAAAAGAAGAAGAAGACGAAGAAGGAGAAGAAATATGCCGATGGTTCCAATTCGGAAGTACTTACCTGATCATAAATCCAACAAGTTTGGGTCTTGATTCCAGGCGAAAATTGTCCAGGTTTCAATCATATGGATAGAGCCACAAATTTAATCACCTCTGGAAAAATTAGTGTTTTTGGCATTTTATATTGGGTGGGGGGGGGGGGGGGAAGAACAGACTTTACGAACGTCGGCGCCTGCGTAACTTTTTTACGGATATTTTGAGCCTATAAACGAGTAAAATTGATTGATAAATAATTGGTGGAGGACATTAATTTCGCCGTTAGCTTAGTGACCAAGAATGAATGCGAGTGATACTATGTACATACCTGCCTCACTCGTACTCATGGAGGCTTATGATAATTTTCGTATTTCCTAAATCCCGGCTTTCCTTTTGAGTTTTTCTGCTTGAAACTTTCCACGTATCTTCCTGAAATATGCTTGCAGGTACCGACGTTACTTAAATGTGTACTTTTTGAGTATACTCGTATAAGTCAATTTTACCCTAAAACTATTGATTTTTTTTTCTTTTTTTAGCAGCTCGACGTGGTATCCATGTATCCATGAACTTGACCCTGGTATCACCTTAAACTCATCTCATTGGTAACTACTAAGCCCTTAAAAGCTTCAACAGGGCCCTGGAAAATGATCAAATTTTGAATTTGTAGAGCTGCTGTGCGTTTTTTCGTGAGTTGTGAGGCACCCACAACGCGCCACGGCACACACACACACATACACACGAAGACATCAAAACACACTGCACACCACACACACAAACAAACAAGACAGAAGGAGTAGACGAGAACTGTGCGGGCATCACGATTCAGTATGGCATCGCTTATAGTGAGAATCATGTGGCTTCGGACCCAAACGGCGCACGGTGAAGTGAGTCAATGGGACAGGTTGGACATGGAATTTATGATTTTGAGTGCAAATTTGAATGTTTACACGCGGTCAAAAAAACAAACTGTAAATGGTGATTCTTGTAGAAAATGTTACTATAAATTATAGTAAAACTACTTTCAAACTTTTAAGTCGCGTATTAACAAAGATATACGCATTTTAAATTCGCGACGCTATATTATGTCTGGCCTCTCCCATTGACGCGCTCCACTGTGCGTCGCGGCCGCGACGCAAAACCGCATCATGCCGAACATAGCGATCGCTATTGCGCGCTCAAGTGAAAGTAGAGCAAACCACCTGACTACTTGCAGCTTTTATTTAAAGTTTGCGAACCGCTCTGATATCTCCTCTGGTAGCTCAGTTGGTAGAGCGGTGGACTGTAGTGGTGTAAGGTGGATCAGTAATCCATAGGTCGCTGGTTCAAATCCGGCCCGGAGGACAGAATTTTTATGATTTCGAGAAAAAAATATAAATAGAAATAGACCTACATCATCCTCTGTTTCACTGCATATCCGCGAGTTTGCCTGAATTTATCAAACATTATGAGTATCTTCAGTGGCGTAACTAGGCATGCATGGCGCATGCGCCCCCACGCAAAAAAAAGAGCTGCCCCGCATCACCTTTCCTCCCAACCCCTCTCTTCACCACTCCACTCTTTACCGGCCTATGACCCCAGGGCTTCATAGAACACATACTCTGACGAAAGAAAAGTTATGAATCAATTTATTTTTTTGGTCAATTTTAAATCAAAAATCGCCTACCTATTCTTTCAAAACTTTTTCATTTGTATAGTTTTCCTTAATAGTTCCGAATTCGTCAATAAGTCTTCCAAAATCCATCTCTTTCTATCAATCCTTTCTCTATCATCTTCGCCCCCGAATTCCTATTTTTTTTCCTCTCTCTTTCCTTCTTCTCTTCTTTTCCTTCCTTTTTTTCCTTTTCTTCCTTCGCCCTGTATTTTCCTCTTCTCTCTTTGCGCCCACCAACGCCTTGCGCCCCCCCCGCAATTGCGGGGGCTGAGGGGGCTATTGCTACGCCACGCCACTGATCTTTCAAAACTTTTGTGAGTCGCTTAATTCAGTCGTGACCCCGTCCCGCCCCCATTAAGTCCCGTCCTAACCCTGTATCACGTGAATTGTTCTTCCCCCGACTTAATCAGCACTAGTTATAAAATTTTGCTGATCTCATTTTGCTAAGAATTTTGATGAGCGACACGATTTTTTTTTTTTTAAATTGCTGTATGATTGTCATGCTGATTCTCATTGTTGCTATGGCGGAAAATCAGTATATCAAATGCATGTATATACGAAAAATATATAGTTGTATATGTCAAAGGGTCAAATGGACCGTTTGAAATTTTGAAAATTAAAAAACTTTCTGAAAAAAATTGAAACTTGAAAATGTCTGGAAATTTGATGTGCAGGATTAGGTAAATACAGGGGAGAGGGGGTTGATGGATATAGTTTAAGAAATTTAAACGTTTAAAATTACTTATCTAAGGGAAATTAGCTAATTTTTTCAGTTTTTCGTTTTTTGTTTTTTGTTTTCATTGGTCGATAGGATATCTATGAAGATTTTGATGATTCCGAGGGAATTTTTTTTTCAATTGTGACAGTTACTGAGAACTCCTGTAACTTTAAAATAATTTTCTTTTAACGGTCTGTAATTAACAACGACAACAAAATTCCCCGTGCATTTACACACAATCTTATACCTATTGGTTTAAAGTAAAAGTAAGAGATCGGGCCTACTGGTTGTAGGTAAGTATGGCATACCAACTATAGTGTTACAATTTAGTGACGAAAGTGAGATGGTGGGGGGGAGGGGGGGAGGGGGAGGGAGAGGGGGTAGTGGGGAGGGAGGGGGAGGGAGGGAAAGATAAATCGGCACGGGGGAAAAATGATTAGCAGCATTTAAACGTATCAAACGGGACGTGCACGTAGACGTGACAAGTGATGCTTCACGCGAGCAGGCGCACACTGGATCAAAAGATGAAATTCCCCAGACATAAAGGTAATTTTACGAATAAATAATAAAAAAAAAAACAAAAAAAACAAAAAAGCAATATTATGAACTATAAAGAGCAAGATATGACTTATATGTGGAAGCATTCATGTTAGAGCTTAAGGTGATTCCAGGTGAAACTATTCCAGATTTCAATCCGATGGATTGCGCCACTTGTCACTTTTCGGAAAAGTCGTGTTTTTGGCATTTTAAATGGTGCTCTTGCAAACTTTTGCTGTAGAGGATCGAAGACGTGATTCTTACTTAAAAACCTGTATAAATGACGATGAGTACACTAAAAAATCACGAAATTCACTCTCAGAATCGGACTTAATGGTGGAGAGACGCAGGTATCATGGGAGATTCCTATCTAAATTGAGACATATCTAGCTCTGTGTTTCCATAGAGAAAGTGATATAATAGACAGGAATCTCCCACGATACCTGCGTCTCTCCGCCGTTATGGCAGTTATGCAAGTTTATTACTGAATTTTAGACTTTCTCAGTGTGATTTTTGTGATTTTCGCTGGTGTTTACATCAGATTGGATTCTTCACAAGCTCACAGCAGCAAAAGTTTGCAAGAGCCCCATATCGAAAACAAAGAAATAATGCAAACTCCAACAATGTTGGCAACTGCGCAGAATTTTATTCGTGGATTTCTTGAGCTCAAAAACGAGCAAAATTTCTTGAGAACTAAAGCTGTCATTTAGGAAATTCATTCCGCCATAACCTTAATATGAGTGCAAGTGATGCTAACAGTAAGTCTATCTACCTCACTCGCACTCATTGAGGCTCCTATAGGAACTATCGTGTTTCCTATATCTTGGCTCTATTTTTTAGTGTTTTAGCTTGAAAATTTCAGGATATCTTCCTGAAGTATGCTCGCAGGTTTCTGACGTTCCTGAAAGGTGTATTTTTTGCGTCACTTCATCAATAAACACCGTTTTTTGAGCAGCGTGGCGTAGCATCTACGGTTTGAACTATTGACCATGGAATCACCTTAATATGATTCCAGGGTAGATTAGTTAAAACCGTGGATATCACGTCACGCTGCTCAAAAAGACAACAGTTTTTGGCTAAAATTGATTTATATAATAAAAAATTACACATTTGAGGAACGTCCGCATCTACAAGCATAAAAGTTCAGGAAGATACTATCAAGCTGAAACACTGAAAAATAAAGTCGGGGTTTATTAAATACGAAAATTCCAATAAGCCGCGATGAATGCATATGAAAAAGATAGTCAATCACTCTCACTTGCATAGTAACTAAGCTTATTATGGCGAAATTGTAATTTCATAAATTACGGCTTTAATTTCCAACCAATTTTACTCGTTTTGGGTTCAAAAAATGCATCAAAAAATAAATACGCAGGTGCTGATGGTCTTGGATTTTACGTTTTTCTTTATTTTCAATTTAAAATGCCAAAAACACGACTTTTCCCAAAAGCGACTAATAGCGCTATCCATTGGATTGAAATTTGGAAAACTTTCGCCTGAAATCATCTTATTAACTCTTCATGGAACAAGCCCGAGTATACTCGTTTTTCTCTTCTAGTCTATTTCACATTGTTTCAGTCTTCATACCGGAAAATGAGATTATCGAGGAGAACACTTACAAGATAAGATTTCTTCGGGCGCCTTCAATGTGTCGTATAGGCAATTCCAACTCCACAGAGTACGAATTGTTAACTACCTTCCCTATATAAACAGAAGTGAAGAGTTTTTTTGAACTAACCTGGTCCTTAGAGGGTTAATGAGTTAAATAACATAGAGATTGATGGGTCATACATATCACTTCATCGACAAAGTAACAGGAGCTCGGATATGAATTTAGAAGTAAAATTACGGGTAATTCTTTGCGTGTTTTCCACTCTTCGCACAGGTCGCGCCGAGTGTGTGGTGTAGCAGTTGTTTTTTCCAGTTTTCTTGTTTCAGTGTAATGAAGATGGTTTGAAATGCTTGTAAAATTCATTGTTTGAAGGAAATACGCCGATTTCATGAAGAAATAACCCGAGAATTTAAACGCTAATACTCGAAATAATACGAAGTTTAAGCGGCTCACAATCGGACGTTACGGCGGAAAAAAATCCTCGTAATTTAACTTTCAATTTCCAGGGGCGTCATTTCGCGTTCGGCTTTGGGGGGGGGGGGGGGGGGCAAAAGTATGATGTTTTTTTTTTTCTCCTTGCTCATCAATATAATTTTATAGCCATAGAACCGACTTGGGGGGGGGGGGGGTAAAAGTATGATGCCTTCTTTTTTTTTTTTTTGCTCATTAATATACTTCGTTTCCGTTTTTGAGCCTGACTTCAAATCCTTGGTGGGGGGAGGGGGGCAAATGCCCACCCTGCCCTGCCCCTGCCACTGTCAATTTCATATTTTTTTGTTAAGTTTGTGAAGAAGTGATAAGTGTGACCCATCACAATATCTTTGTTATATCCTCGAACAAATATAATTTGAATTTCCCGAAGGTAAGGAGGGAAATTTTCTTGGAATTCGACTTTAAATGAGGCAAAGTCGAAAACTCCAAGTTAAATCTCCATAAGAGTAGGGCCCAGGCTTTTGCCAGCCAATCATAAGCTGACTTTTCGATATCGCCAACCTAACCTAACCTGCCACGCTCTCCTACCGTTTTGTTGGGACTCTTGTTTACTCTTTGGCAAGGAAGCATCACAGTTTTAAATGTTTTTAAATAAGGGAAACAACAACTTTTCATGTTCGGAAAATCCATTTATTTTGATCCAGCGTGAGGCGTTTGAATTTAAAACAAAAGCGGAGAGCGCCTGAGCTTTATTGAAAATACAACCCGCGCGACAAAGATCGGATCAGGTCAGGTCGAGTCGAGTCGGGTGAGTAAATTGAGTGGAACTAAATTCACGCGTGAATTTGTCTTTCTCTCTCTCCATCCATTTGAACGCGTGCGTTAGAAAATGACAGAGATAGGGGCTAAAGTCACGTGATGGACCCCTTTGCTATCCTTTTCTAACTCATTTGTTCAAATAGAAGGAGAGAGAGATAGACTAATTCCTGTATCAGCTCGTGGGGACGTGGGACTCAGTCGCGTTGGCATTGATGAACGGGAGGTTGAGAGTGTCAAATCCCTTCACTGAAGTGACACTACAGCGAGGGAAGAGACCAGGGTTGCTAAATCTGAGAATACTGTCACTCGAGCACTATTTTCTGAAACGGGCCTAACTCCATTGTGGCTCTATTTCAAAATTCCTTTTCTCATTTCAAATTTTTAACTGATACTGAAATCACTTCTTTAAAAACAAGGAAACATCACGACAATGAATCTTTTACTTGTAGCAGCAGACATTTTCCTTGGGTTGAGTAAGAGTCGATATTTCACTATGCAGTTCCTTTAACACAACCGAAATACACCTTGGATTAAAAAAAGAATTCTCTCAGTGTGTGTGAGCCAAATGCTTAAAATTTTTCGTATAAGTCCAAGTGTTTATAATCCAAAATAGTACTGTTAAAAGATTTACAAAAGGTTATTCATTGGCTCTACTTTAAAAAAATAAGGTATGAGGAGAAATTTAGAAACGTACCTAATTCCATTGTGACTCTATTTCAAAATTCCTTCTCACATTTCGAATTTTTAACGAATATTGTAAGAACCAATGCTCATTTCGTTTAAAAAATTCTATATACTTTAATAAAATAAGGTATGAGAAGAAATTTTGAAACGTAAGTCCATTGTGACTCTATTTCAAAATTCCTTCTCACATTTCAAATTTTAACTATAGTAGATGTTGTAAGAACCAATGCTTAACATTTCTGGTGAATTTCAAGTGTTTAAATCCAAAATATGTAGTACTGTTAAATGATTCACAAAAAGTTATTCATTGGTTCTACTTAAAAAAAAAAAAAAAAAAAAAAAAAAAAAAAAAAAAAAAAAAGGTATGAGGAGAAAATTCTGAAACGTTGCAATGGAGTTATGCTTGTTTGAAACTATAGAAGGATCACTGCTTAGGTGCTCAGTTATCAGCGTCATTACCATTAAAAATGTCACTTTAATATTGCAAATGGTATGAAAGTAATCTAAGCAATAATTGGAGAGATCTTCGTCATGAGGACATATAGAGCGTATAGGGTATGCTACTGACAATGATAATTTTTTTGAAGTATACTGAATGAGATTCAGAAAAGCTGAACTTGATTTTCGTTTATTGAATTGCTAATCAGAGAACACTCAATTTTTCAGCTGAATGAAAAATCTCAATTTAAATGGCTCTTCATCTCTTATTAAAACAAGATAAAAAAGGATGTTTCACGGAGAAAAAAACTTCGGTTCATATGGAACACCGAGGGTGTTTGGTTCCAGTAACCGAAGTTTTCAGTTGTGAGTACCGAACTTCAGTTAGGAGTACCGAAGTGGTTCAGTATGAACGAAATGTGAGTCATAGTATTAGTCACACTTACCGAAATCTTCAGTACTCCTAACTGAAGTTCGGTGCTCACAACCGAAGACTTTGGTTACTGTAACCGAACACCTCGGTGTTCTATATGAGCCGAAGTTCAGTTTTCATAACCGATTTTTTTTTCGTGTTGATTATAGTTGCATACCTTGCAGTACATATATACTAATTTATGCCAAAGAACTCTTCAATGGAGCTGTTGCAAACTTTTGCTACAGACTTATTAATAGTTGATTCCGATGTAAAACCCTGCAAAAATGATGATAAGCGCTCTAACAAATTACAAAATCCACTCCCAAAATCATATAATTCTTACCAACGCGACATCGTAATGGTGGTGATAGTAGTTGCCTTATACATTGGGTTTCCCCATCTCATTAAGCTCCATCCTCACAAGATGTTCTTGCGACACCATACAAGAGGGAGAAGCATACAATTTCCAAAAGATTTGGGTGGCTAGTGGATATCACCACCTTCATACGATCTCGCGTTTGAAAGCATTTTATCAGTTTGCGAGTGGATTTCGTGATTTTATATTGTGAGCTTATTGCCATTTTTCTGGATTTTACATTCGAATCAACTATTGATAAGCCTGTGTAGCAAAAGTTTGCAATAGCTCCATTATGGGCGTGAACAGTGAACACTGTAGCTAAATTTGATGTCTAATTTCCATTCAACTTCCATCAAGGAATGATGTTTTTTAATTTCAACATGCCTAAATGGCCAATGGATGCCATTTTCAACTTGCTAAATTGGACAACAATGGATACGAGATACGATGCATGTGACATGACGTAATGGTCCCCCTCAATCAAAGGGTTCGCAGATGTGAGCAGGGCAGAGCATCAGGCATTAGCAGCCAGAACTGTCAAAGAAATATCATTCTTTTATCGAGGGCCAAATTGGATGCAGAAAGGGAGAAGTTAAAAAAATTAAATGACAGATGAATTAAAAAATAAAAATTAAACAAATTACTTTTAAAACGTTGTTCTGCCGAGACTCCTTTACATATAGTTCTCGTTTTGTGTTTTAAAATAGAGCTGTTGCAAACTTTTGCTGCAAGTTTACTAACCCTTTCAGACCTGGTGTATATTTGAATGTACTCCTGAGTAACATAGAATCTTATGGAGAAAATAAAAGTACGATATGCAACGAGAGTTTCTTCATCTCTCTCTTTTCTCCATTAAAAAACGTGTGTTAGACAAGGATGGACATTGGACAACGGGATAAAACTCCCTCTTTCTGTCCTTTTACTACTTATACATTCAAATGGGAAATGAGAGAGATGGAAGAGATCCCGGTTGCGCCAGTGATATGCACATCGCTTTATATGAGAGAATTGTGCGCAGGTTAGCTGTTACTGTTACGGCTAAACATCATGTCTCTGAACAAAAAGTATTTTCATCATTTTCAATTTTGAAAGGGTTAATGGTTGATTCGGATGTGTAACGTGCTGACGTTTTTGGATTTTTTTTTTTTTTTTTTTTTTTTTGGCTTTTCTATTTTCTCATTAAAATGCCAAAAAAGCGACTTTATACCCTAAGACGACTAGTGGCCAAGTGGCGCTATCCATCGGACTGAAATCTGGGAAATTTTTGCCTGGAATCTCCTTAGATGGCCACAGTTTTATTGCCACTAGGATTAACTGCGGATTATGCATATATCGCATTTCCAACTATTTAGTATCATTTCTGCAGTCCATCTTCTTTTTTCCCCTTTTTTGCATGCCTCGGAAATGAGGCGGGGGCAAGGGATATTTTGTATATTTACAGTGAAAGTTTGTTGTGTGGAACGTCCTCCAAGTGGAATATATATCTCACCAAGTGGACTTTTTTTTTCAGCGCCGTGAAACCTCCCATACTCTGACCGCAATTTCCTTCGCTACGTGGAATTTTTTGGGGCAGGACCGAGGTTCCACACAACAAACTTTCACTGTACTTATAAAAAAGTTTTTATTTCATACTAGTTTTAGACAAGTTTTAGTCTTAGCTTTCAGGTTTTATTGGGTTTAGGTTAGAAACCCCAGCGGATATAGGTTTGCCTAAATTATTGTGGGAGGGGAGGGGGTGCAAAAATATTTTAATGGAAAATTAATATCCTCCGGACAGTAACTCTGCCCGGGGGAAACGAAAAAAAAAAGAAATTACAAAAAAAATGTTTACCGGAATTTTGTTGCATTGCCTTCGTCGCCGGAATTTTGTTAGCACAGTGTTTCTAATCATATCAGGTTAGCACAATGTTGCCAATCTTATCATATTGGAGGTTAATTGCCGACGGAAGCAATTGAGTGAATCCAGTTTCGAACTTTTAGATTGTGTTTCGTATTGCGTTCCTGAATTTAATTACTCAATTTTTGCGTCACTCCGGATTTTTATGTGCGTAAACTAACAAATCTATATATTTAGGTAAATTCCGTCGTAATCACATATTATTACCAAAACGGGAAAGGGTGGAGAGGGGGGGGCTGAAGGTAGACAGAAAAAGAGTTCGAGCTGTGGAGATGAAGAGGAGTTGGGAAAGCGTGTCACAAGGGTCCTATAGTGTATGGAGGGTGCTGCGGAAGGGGGGAGGGAGGGACTTTTGTCACGAGGGCGGCAGACTGCAGGAATTTGAATTGGGCTTTTAGTATGCGACAAAGAGAATCGGGCGCGCTTTTGACACAAGCGTGACGAACACGGAACGAAACACGAATTCTCTCTCTCTCTCTCTCTCTCTCTCTCTCTCTCTCTCTCTCTCTCTCTCTCTCTCTCTCTCTCCTCTCTCTCTCTCTCTCTCTCTCTCTCTCTCTCTCTCTCTCTCTCTCTCTCTCTCTCTCTCTCTCTCTCTCTCTCTCTCTCTCTCTCTCTCTCTGTCTTGTCAAAGGCACCGAATCGGCGGGAAAACTTACGACTGGGATAGGGGGGTCGGGGGTCGGGGGTCGGGGATCCGGGTGACTGAGGGGAGGATGACGAGTTTTTATCCGGAAGTGGGGGGGCGGGGGGCCGAGGGAGGCTCATTTGACGTTTAATATTATCTTCAAAATGGGAGGGGGCGCGCGTCGCGCGAATTTGTCGAGGCATTTTAATCGAAATTCCAATTACGTGTAGGGTGTGTGTAGGGTAAGTGTACCTCGTTCTCGTTTTTGAGTCGCGGTCGGTGATAGAGGGGCTGGCCGGGGGGAGGGGGGAAACGAGGGCAGGAGACGGGTGTCATTGGGTGGCGGGAGAAAGCGAAGGAGGGGGGGGGGGTGGAGCTTCACAAATTTGAAGGAAATGGTAAAAGGCTAGAGTTTGTTGCGGGTTGCGGCAGGGACTTGTGTACGGCGTCCTGTGGGAGCAAAGGATTTCCAGGAATTTCGATCAAAGAGCGAGCTGAGTTTATGGGTTGCGCTTTAAAAGTGCACCGGGAAATCGAACCGGTGGAAGAAAGATTGCACAGCTCACCCAGGTAAACGTATATAATCCATGAATTTACATGACCAAAAATTCCGTGGGGAATTATTGTTTTTTCCGAATGAAATATTACACGGAAAATCAAAAGGCCCACGGAATACAATGAAATTTTATTGAAAAATAATAATTATTGCCCATGGAATTCCATGAAACATTATGGAAAAATAATATTTTCCCACGGAATTCCATGAAATTCAATGGAAAAATAATAATTGCCCGCGGAATTGCGGTCATGGATATTCATCATGGAGCATTTTTACCAGAGCAGTATTACAGAATACCTTTATGGTAACCGATAATCTTTTTTGCACCGGTAGCTGCATAAATAAGTGTGATGATGCCGCGTTTCTACTCGTCGCTGCGCTGACCGCTGTTGTGTCTTCTTCTACTGTAGCATGATCAGTGGCGTAGCGTGCGACCTGGCAACGTTGAGCAGTGTTCATTTAAACCCGTGTAAAAGATCGAAAGCGAAGGTGTTCACCGAACACCCAATCATTCGATCTTTTCCATGCGTTTAAATGGACGAACGGCAACGTTGCCAAATAGCACGCTACGCCACTGAGCATGATGTCAATCGTCAATGTAGAGAATCAACAAAGGAGTTTATTGAGCGGACGTGAAAAAAAAAAAAAAAAAAAAAAAAAAAACTTCAATGTTTGTTGCGCTCATTTATACAGTGTGTCCGTGGATTAACACGCATAAATGAAGGAGATGATTTTTCAAGGAAAAATAAGAATTTTTTATCGTATATAAACATGGGTACGAAAATGCCCCCCTTTTGAGCTACAGCCCCCCAAAGTTTTAAAAAAATTCGCAGGTTTTCTTAGAATAGCGACCACCATCATGAACCAAATGTCATGAAAATTGATATTTCGGGGTAATTTTACGCTTAGAATCCATTAGTGAACTCGAAAATATCAGAAATTAAGTACTTTACTTACTTTTTAGGCAATCTTGTACCTTTAGCGGCACACATCTTGCGTTACGGATTGAAAATTAAAAAAATTATTACTGTTATCAGACGGCAAAAACTTTTGGGAAGAGTATTGGTCTCTGGCATTTTTTCAATACGACGCGTTTTAAGCGAGATAATTGCTGCGCAACGTTGAAAAGTCAGCGCTTTTACTATTTGGCGGGCGGCTCCAAGTAGCTATGGTGTGGCGGATTGCATACTTAGTGCATGCCGCTTACCATGCATGGTAAAAGCGCTGACTTTTCGACGTTGCGCAGCGATTACCTCGCTTAAAACGCGTAGTATTGAAAAATTGCAAGTGACCAACAATCTTCCTAAAAGTTTTTGCCACCTGATAATAGTAATTATTTTTTAAATTTTTAATCCATCACATTAAATTTGTGCCGTTAAAGGTTCAATATTGCGTCTGAAAAGAAAGTCAGACTCAGACTAATTGTTTGATTTTCTCGAGGTCATTATTGAATTTTACACGTAAAATTGTCTATTTTACACGTAAAATTGTCTCCGAGATACCAATTTTTATGACATTTGGTTCATAATGGTGGTCGCTATTTCAAAAAAATCTGAATTTTTTTAAAAATTTATTATATCTCAAAAGAGGGTACTTTCGGACCCATGTTTATTGTAAATAAAAGTCTTATTTTTCCTTGTCAAATCACCTCCTTCATTTATGCGTGTTAATCCGCAGAAACGCCCTGTCGTATCGTAGGAGTTCTAAAAGTTCTAAAAACCATCTTGGAGGATCTGTAGGTTAAGTGTAATTTTTTCCATTTTATTCCCATGTATTTTGATGCAACGAACAGAGGCTGGCTGGAATATGATTCGATCCACTCAAATACGATACGATTAAAATACTCGGGAATAAATTGCCAAAATCACACCTTAAACCTAACCTACAAATCCTCCATTGTGCAGGTGGTTCCGCAGATTACCCATTAGACTGCCACTCTAGATGGATAGTAAGGTTCGCATGGGCGGATACAGAGAATTGTTTTCCCTCTCTCCTCCCATTTGAAAACGTGCGTTAGAACAGGACAGAAGAGGGGGCCAAAGTCACGTGATGGCCCCCCCTGCTTTCCTTTTCTAACACATAAGTTCAAATGGAGGTAGAGAGAGAAAGACAATTCCCTGTATCCGCCCATGATGGTTCGTCGGCTATGACGGCAACCCTGTCCTGGCTTGAACTGCACAGAATGGAAAGTAGTTTGAACCTGCAAAATTGCTACACAATATTCTTCATTTTGTTTTATTCGTCAATATTCGTCGGTTTATTTATCCTCATTTCTTTCGCGCAGCCACGGATAGATGATAGATGGATGCCGCGAAGTTGAACTATATTACTGCTAGAGAAAGAGGAATAAAATAAAACGCGAATCGTTTCTGATATTGAGCTGCGCGGAAACAGTATCAAATAATGTTCCGCACTGAAGACAAACCAAACCTCGCTGAGACTCAATTGTAGGATATTGAGTTCTAGAGAGAAAGAAATAATATCACACAGGTGCAAACTTTGACAATTATTATTGTGCCTCGTTTCCACGCACAACTTTGAACGCAACTTTCGATGAGTGCAGCAGCTTGAAGAGTGTAAACAGAGGTACTTATAAGAAACATCTGCATCTACAGTAGGAAGAGGACTTGTCCCGTTAGGGGCCATTTTTTACCCCCTTTTATGGTCAAAACTTAAAAATCTGAAAAAAGGAAAAAAAAACTATGGATTACGTGTCCTTGGAGGTCTATGAACGAATAGAAAATATTAATGAAAAGGATATTTACAATTGTTTTGTGTACCCGATTCGTGAGTGAATTTGACTAGTTTTGAGATTTTTCGGAAAAAATGGCGAACTAAGCCGCTATTACAGCTATTAAGTGAAGTTTTAGTTATGAGCACAAGCTACGAAACGAGCGACAGCTTATCCCGGAGATAAAACTAGAGAGAGGGCCTAAAACTAGAGAGTTGAGGGAGATAACTTATTAAGATAAGTAAAGTTTAAATGTTTAAATATCTACGTTATTACTTGCATTAAGATGCAGGTAATAACATATTTAAAGCGGAAAACGATTCCGAAATCGTTTCAAAAATTTTCGTCAATCTGTTGTTTATATAAACTCTCAAGACCAAATTCAATCACAGAACACTTTTTAATTAAGTCATTTTGACTAGAAAACCCCTGGAAAGTTTTCAATTAAGCTTACAAGGTCGAAAACGATGATTTTTGATTAGTTTTTTTTTCACTGATTATTGGCCATTTTTTTTCCAATCTCAGGCCATAGCAGTGGCATAGCGTGCAATTTGGCAAAGTTGTAGTTAGTTCATTTCAACCCATGAAAAAGATCGCACTATTGGGTGTTCGGTGAACATCTTCGCACTCGACCTTTTACATGGGTTCGGGTTCTAATAAACACAGTACAACGTTGCCAAATTCCACGCTACGCCATCGAACCATAGTGCGATCCTTTGTCTGATCCTTCCACCCGAACTATCGATGGAACCAAAACTATCACAAAAACTGACAAACAAGAGCTGAAAATGCGAACAAAACTGATTTAAAGTAAATTTTTCCGTCTACTTAATTTTTTTTCTGATTTACGCCAGTGGCGTCGCGTGCCATCTGGCAACAATGCGACTGCTCCACTTAAACTCATTAAATATATCGAATTTTCTTTGTGTACTGTGAACCCCCTGAATTCGATCTTTTGCATGAGTGTAAATAGGTAGAATACATTGTTGCCAAATTGCACGCGACGCCACTGATTTACGCACGGTATTCGCTTATAATCCGCGCGGAGCCAAAGTCCAAGACCCCATTATACAATATCTGTTGACACTTCATAATATCCCTTTAATTTCTTTCCAGCCAAATCCTGTCAACGGTATATGAATTTATATCAAGGAGCGCGAGTTTTATCGCTCTCAACTCGACTTTCCATGTTGTAAATTTAGCTTTTAATAAGCGCACTCCTCCTAGACAATTTAATTGATTTGTAGTTTTTTTCTCCCTCTCTTGCGTTGTTCTTTTAATAAGCCCTCCTCAATCCTCGTGGAAGACTATCAAAGGCACCAGCTCCGCAATAAGGTCAGAGCACTTAAGAGGACGCGACGCGACCCGCGACGTGACAAGCAAAGACGGCACGGGACCAAATCGTTTCATCAATAAATTAATAAAATAGAGAAAATGAGCTCGATATCAGATGAAGATAAATGGATCTTCGCGGAGGGTGTAGCGGGGGCGGTGGTGAAAGGCACGAAGGGGTGCCAGTGGCGACCGGGGGGGGTAAGGGGGGCAAAAGGATGTCCCCGAGTTGAGTCCTTCGCGATGCAAGTCAGATTCACTGAGACTTGAGAGAGAAAGAGAGACTAGCGGAGATCATGAGCCAAGAAAACTCCTCCAAGTTCTCACTCTCATTAGGAAGAAAGATTTATTCACTAAAGTAATTGCGCGTGATTTATGTCGGGAATCTCTCTCTCTCTCTCTCTCTCTCTCTCTCTTCTTTCCTCTCTCCCAGTCTCTCTCTCTCTCTCTCTCTCTCTCTCTCTCTCTCTCTCTCTCTCTCTCTCTCTCTCTCTCTCTCTCTCTCTCTCTCTCTCTCTCTCTCTCTCTCTCTCTCTCTCTCTCTCTCTCTTATTCTCTTTTTCTCTGTCTCTCCTGGTGCACCAACCAAGTGAGTCTAGTGTGTTTGCTCCCTATGACAGTGACTCTGACTCTGGAAGAGCCGTCTCAACCGCACCGTGGTCTCCTACACACCGCGGTGTTGCCGCCTTGACCATGTTTGAGGAAGAGTGGATAAAAAAATCGGGGAAAAAGAAGAAAACAGCAGCAAAATTGTGTAACTAGGGTGATGAATTATGATACAAATTGATTAATTATAATAATTAAAAAAATGTTTAGTTCATTAATTAATTAAACAAACAAACAATATAATAAACGAACTGACGCACTAGCAATGGGTCTATTGCAAACTTTTGCTGCGACGCTTAAGAGTGTTTAATCTAATGTAAAATCGCCTGAAAAGTCTATTGGTGGCATCAGAAAGTCATAAAATGCAATAATAAACTCACAAGAGGCGTTTAATGAAATCCAAGATGGCGGAGAAATATCGAGCAATTTGTATGCATGCACCACAAACATCCAAGGATGGCCAACTTTGACAACCTCACTGGAGGTAGAGGTTATGTGTTTGTTTACGTTGTGATTGGATGTGATCGATATTGTGAGGTTGGCCATCCTTGTATGTTCGTGGTGCATGCATACAAATTGCTCGATATTTCTCCGCCATCTTGGATTTCATTAAACGCCTCTTGTGAGTTAATTATTGCATTTTATGACTTTCTGAAGCCACCAATGGACTTTTCAGGCGATTTTACATTAGATTACCTACTCTTAATCATTGTAGCAAAAGTTTGCAACTGACCCATTCTCCTACATGGATATTATTGCCCTTTAGATGCAAGTACCCATAGCCGTAGCTAGTAATTTGTTTTCCTCTCTCTCTCTCTCTCTCTCTCTCCCTCTTTCTGTCTATTTCGCTGCGTGGCTTAGAAAAGGACAGAAACAGGGTCTGAAGTCAGAAGACAGCACCAATTTCCATCCTTTTCTAACATATGCATTAAGTTGGAGAAAGAGAGAGAGAGAGAGAGAGAGAGAGAAGGCGATGCAAACCCATTTCTAATCTTCAAAATATCCCTCCCTGTATATAATAATTCATTGTGCGATGAACGAAAATGTTGGCTCGAACAATGTGGCAACTGTGCTCTTTCACCATTTAAATTTATGCAATAAGATCGAGCCTATAGGTGAGGTACTGTGCCTCAGCAAATAATCGATTAATTAGTGTAGGTTTAAATGATGGGAATCCATTGTTGCCAAATTGCACGAGCGGCTACTTCGCATTATATGAACGTTGGCACAGTACCTACCTGCAATACTTATATTATACAGTGGATTTTAAGAGTATAACAGGCGGCCTACCCGAGCCAAATTCTAAGGAATACATATTTAGACAGTCGACTTAATTACCTGTACAGTTGACGAATCAAATAGTCACGTCAGATGCCTGCCTTACAATTAGATTTTGGTTTATGCAGGTTACCTGCCTGCAATACTTATCTCAGCGCATTTGAGATGATTCCATGGTCAATTAGTTCAAACCGTGCGGGTGTTCACCACGACGTGACGTTGCGCTGCTAAAAAAGTCAAAATTACAGTTGTGGACTAAAATTGACAAATTTACGCTACAAGTACACTTTTGAGGAACGTCAGTCGGTCAGCGTCTGCGAGCATACTTCTGGAAGATACCCTGTAAGTTCCAAGCTGAAACACTCAGAAATAAAGCCTACATTTAGGCTTATGGCGAAAGGAATTTCCGAAATTACAGTTTTAATTCTCAACCCATTTTGCTCGTTTTTGGCTGTAAAATACATAAAAAAAATTACGTAGGTTCGGACGTTCTTGGATTTTGCATTCTTTATTTGCTTTCAATTTAAAATGCCTAAAACCTGACTTTTCTTAAAAGCGACCACTTAGTAGCGCTATTCATTCTATTGAAATCATCAGCAAGCTGATCGTTTACGTTTTATTTAAACCGATACTTAAGAGACTGTCTACCAGTGAAACAATTGTTCGATTACTGTAGGACTTTGCCGTTGCTATGGTAACCATATAGTAAAGTTTCTTATTAGCCGTAGTTATTATAAAGGCTGTACCTACTCATGGGCATTTTGCGGATCCAGCCATCGCGAACAGGGGGGGGGGGAGAACTTGGGACTTTTGCCCCTGGAGACTCCCTTTTCCTTCTTTTTTTCTCTTTCTTTCCCCCCTTCCTCCCCCCTTTCCACCATGTTTTGGCCGAACGGGGGGGGGGGAGGCCATCGCCCCCCCCTGCTTCCGCCAATGCTCATGGGTAGCTGTTAAAAATAGGCAATTTAACTATGGTTATCTCTTGGCAACAGTCAAGTCTCACAATTCTAGACCAATAGCGTCACTCAAAAACAGTCTTTACTATACCGGTTTAACAGATTTAACGAAGAAGTAAACAATCCGCCCGATTAAAAAGTTTCGCCTGATGGAATCACCATTAGGAGCATATAGCAGGGGGCATTGTCGGATACAGGGGGGGGGGGGCGAAGGAGGCGATCGCCCCCCCCCCGTTTGGCCAAAGAAGGAGGAAAGAAGGGGGAGGAAGGGTGAAAGGGAGAGAAAAAAACCAAAAAGGCGGGGGTCGCCCAAGGGCGAAAATCCCAAGTACGCCCCCCGTTTGCAAGGGCTGGATCAGCTAAAGGCAGGAGGGCTTTCAGAGCCAAAATGTGAGGCGCCGACTAGAGCTCGTTTCAGAAGTGTAGGCGGTCGACCTAGACCGATAATCTTTGGAATTTGTCAACATTATTTCTGGTATTACTCGATGAAAATGAATAAAAATGAAATTGAGTGTTCACTTTTCAATGAGGAAAACTTTAAACACAAAAGAATAAAGTCAGTGGCAAAGTCGGTATTGATATGAAGGAATAATAAAGTTGCAAATTCGCCAAAGATTATGGTTTTGGTCCGCCTACACTTCTGAAACGAGCTCTAACATTATATTCGCCGACTGTCTGTACGAGACGGCAACGCCAGCCGCAGTCGAGTCACCAGGGCTGCCGTTTTGCGTATAATCAATGCTATTTTTCAATTCACCGATGATTCCACCGGTTGAGAAAAGATTACACAGTTCATTTCAGTGCATGACTGTAATAAACTAAAATTTTCGTATCTGTAATCTTTTCTCAACCGGTGGAGTCGTCGATGACTTTATAAAACTTGCGGATATTTTAATTAATCAACGGAGTTTCCACCGATTAAGGAAAGATTACAGATCAGAGTATTTTCGTGCATTACAGTCATACACTGAACTGAACTGTGTAATCTTTTCTCAACCGGTGGAATCATCGGTGAATAGAAAAATAGCATTGATTATACGCAAAACGGCAGCCCTGCGAGTCACAGAGGTGGAGTGCGGCTGAATGCCGGTTGACAACTTTAAATTTGAAATATTTCTATTGCGCTCCGCTCTCATTTTGTTACTTCATAAACAAACATTTATAATAATTTCCCAGCTGCGAGCATCGCGTCCCCGTTCCATGCCTCCGCGCCCCAACCCGGCTATTCGATTCATAAACGGTTGACATTTTTCGTCCTTCGCACACTATCTCTTCCCCTCTTCCCTGATGTGTCCTATAGCCTCCTTTCTCTTCTTCTCCGCTTGACAACTCCCCCTATTTTTAAAGTCTCTCGTTGCTACTAATTTGCAAATTGCCGCTAATTTTAGTGCTTCCGATGCGATGCTTTCGAAATTAATTAACTAAAGGCCTTAACATCTTAAATTAATGGAGTATTTCAGTGTTTTTGTTGCGTGCAATTTCTTACGCGGTGAATCTTCAACGTTCAGTGCCAATTTATGCCACCAAAAGCGCTACCGTTCGATTAATGTCAAATTACATACTGAAAGTAATTTTTCCCCACGTTGTTCATCTTTTTTTCTCTCTTTTCCCCCCCTTTTTTTTCTTCAGAAAATGGAGTCTCATAGAGGATTAAATATGATCATCTTATGAAAGTCGCTGCAAATAAATATACATATCGTCCATAACCTTAAAAATATGACTGAAATTAGCCAGAACGGACTATCGCAAATGGATTCTTGCATCGAAATGCGGTACTACTTTTTTATTTTTGGTTCTTTCGCTTTCAGCGTTCTTGTATTTAAAGATACATTTGTGCCAGATATTTTGCTGAAATATTGTTGAGATGATTATATGGTGCCTGAAACTGTTCATACTGTTATAACTGTTCACCTTAAAATGTTGGTTTTTCATTTAAATCCGTGAAAAATTGGTGACATTCACTGCTGGATTTTTCTAGAGTAGGTACTGCAGAGGTTTAGAAAATAATGCAAGAATGGGGTAGTTTCAAGGGTCTGATTTTTTTTTTTTAGTTATAGGTGCTGTCGTGTAACACGTGAAATAATAAATAAAATTGGAAAAATTCCAAAGATTATCGGTGAGCTCCGCCTCCATAATTCTGAAACGAGTTCCACCTCCACTGCTCCGTCAGATGAAGCCAGAATTTCAAGAATTTGACAATAATAAAAGAAACAAGGCGATCAGACGATAACTCATTGCAAGTAATTCTTCGAATGCGGCTTTTATTTTTATTTTCTCTCCCCCCCCCCAAACCACCATCCAAATTCAATACCGAATTTTTCGCCGGAAAGGGCCGAGGGTATAATAACAAACGAAGGTAAAAGACAAACAAATCTTCGAAGATACGAGACGCGTCTTGGGATATTGCGCCACACGCAGCAATCGTGCCTATATATATCGCGGTGATTTCTTTTCTTTTTCCTCTTCCCCGTTTTCCTTTTGTTTTTGATTGGTAAAGAACGCGTAAATCAATGCTTGATTTGCTGAGTCCTCCGATTTCTCAAAGTCATCGTTTACGCTTTGATTTATATTCTTCAATCAAAGGAGCGCATAAATAAATTTCTAAATTAATTTCAAACAATGATAGTGACAAAATGGATTGAAAGCCATGGCGTTTGTATTTAATTGCATTTGTTGAATCAGCCTTCCGCACCTCCCAGGCTGAGGTTTTTGTGAGCGATCTCGAATTCTCGAATTCAAAACAAACGTGAAATTCCGTTAGATTAAAAAGCGCAAAGTAACTTCCGGGCTCTGCAACCCGTCTAGCGGGCGCACCATGAGGCAACATATATCTGTAGAATTAGAATGAACAGAATGAATAATCGGTTGAAATTTTTGGAACTATTTTTCGTTGAGTTGAGATATGGTGCGGTGCCATGGTGGTTTTATTCATTATTATGTATTCAATGGGGCATGCAGTTGCGACGGTCTGAAATGCTGTGTTTTTTAGAAAGAACTTGAAAGTACTAGAAGAGCTGAGAACAAAGATGTCTTTGGTTTCTAATTAACCATTTTCGTCACAGGGTCCATTATAACGGACGACCATTTTACACAGGGCCTTATGGAAATTCTGAAAAATTGACTCACACATGAAATTGTATGAGAAAAGTTCGTTCAATTTAATGGGATAGGTTTCAGCTTACAGTGACACTACTTTCATAATTGAGGAGGTAGCTGGAAAAACGGCCTAGGTAGCAAATTCAAGTTTTGAGAAAACTGCTGTTAAAGTTTTTATTTTAGTGCCAATCTAACATAGATGAAGAATCAGGCTTGGGTTGGATCAAAAAAGTTGATCCATACCCTCAGGTTGAAGTTGGTACAGCTGAAATAAGCTTTGGCTGTATAGGAAAGAAGAAAATAGAGATGCGACCATTAATACGAAAGGTCTACGAAGGCCGTTCTTTCATAGAACGACCTGTTGCACAGAGACAAGTCCTCACCAAACGCTGAATACTAAAGCCGTTATTCCAGAGAACGACTTTCTGTATAGAATATATGTACTACATAATAGACGTAAAAGAAAAAACCAAAAATCTGCAAAAAAAGAGGCGAGTTTATTAGAAAATAAAAAATGTAAAATTATTTGTCCTCGTATTCACTCTCGCTTTCACTGTTGCCCGAGTCCTCTTCGCCATCTTCAATTTTCCCCATTATGATCATTATGGTCGCCAGCAGAAGTGACAACCTCTTCTCATATAAACTCTCATATCTCACTAAATTTTAGACGTACGGTCATGAAATTTTATAGAGATATTATTGAGTCTATGTTCTCTCAGAAAAGTCGTTCTCTGGAAAAATGGCCGTAGCCGGATAAGGCCGTTTTCCCAACTGTAGCTCCTCAATTAATTCATGACAGAAAGGGGTTTAAGTCCCATTGTTCCTGAGATGAGATTTTGGCCCGAAATACAGTATTTTAAATGAGAATTCCGCGTAGTGGCGTCACTCCGCACACGATTTTTTTTTTACAAATTTACACGTACGTGTGTAATTCTGAAACCGGGACTTTTAGGAAAAATCAAAGGCACTATTATTCTCAGTTCATTCAAGTAAGTACTGTCATCTTCTTCATAAAAAATACAGAATTTCAGACCCTTACAACTGCCCCATTATGTATTCAATCATGTATGTAATTATGCATTCAATGGGGCTCTTGCAAACTTTTGCTACAGGAGATTGAAAAGTTGATTCTTGCATAAAAACCTATAAAAATGAGGATGAGCGCACTGAAAAATCAAGAAATTCACTCTCAGAATCAGGCATATTGGCAGTTCGACGCAGGTATCATGGGAGATTCCTATCTAAATTGAGACATATCTCTGTGTTTTCGTAGAGAAAGTGACAAATTAGACAAGAATCTCCCATGATACCTGCGTTGAAGTGCCATATTACGATTTTGCCTTTTAGAGCGGTTTTGTGCGTTTACTACTGAATTTTAGAATTTCTCAGTGTGATTCTCGTGAGTTTTGCTGGTTTTTACATCAGAATGTACTATTCATTTCCTTATAGCAAAAGCTTGCAAGAGCCCCATTCACGTCTAGCGTAGTCTGACAACGTAGCATTTAGTTCATTTAAATCCATGAATAAGGTCGAACTCTGAAGGGTGCGAAGTCTTTAGTGGGTAGTTAAATATTCGTGCTCCGCGGTGTTCATTTTGCCTATCCCTATAATTGAAGGCGAACGACGACACATTAATTTGCAAAAGTTGACAATCTGTCAATAACTAATCGAGTTACAAAAAACAAGTAATTCGGGCGTGGTATTGACAGGGTTAAAAAAGATTGAAAACATGCCGAGGTACATGAATTTTTCTTGCTCTGTCTCCTCTCATCTGAACGTATGAGTTAGAAAAGGATAGCAGGGAACGAACACTGTAGAGCTCCTTGCGATGATTATCTTCTCACGGAACAGGAGCGTCGATGGAAAGGAAATGAAGGCCTGGGAACATACGTAAGGTGGAAGATCATATTTTTCGCCCATTCTATGAAAGAGAGAGAGAGAGAGAGAGAGAGAGAGAGAGAGAGAGAGAGAGAGAGAGAGAGAGAGAGAGAGAGAGAGAGAGAGAGAGAGAGAGAGAGAGAGAGAGAGAGAGAGAGAGAGAGAGAGAGAGAGGAGAGAGAGAGAGAGAGAGAGAGAGAGAGAGAGAGAGAGAGAGAGAGAGAGAGAAAGGAAGGGAAAAAATCGGCTCGTTTTGGGCAATATGTTGCGTTGTTGAGGGAGGATACGTGGAAATGAATTGCGAAGGGGGTTAGGAGGGAGGGGGAGATGGCGCTGGAGGTGAACACGAAGGTGCATAACTTCACTGTAGTGCCCGATGCGGCGACCGGTCCGCGAAGTGGCGTTTGCTTCTTCATCGTTTATGTTACGATATATCGAATGCCTCGGACTGCGGAAAATGCCCGGTGTTGTCAAACTGAACGAAATCTGGTTTACAACAATATTTTCAAAATGAGAATCTTGCATCCAACAAGCTTTAGGTACCTGTAGAGGAGCTCAAAAAGCTTTATAGAAATAGATAGTAATTATGGGACGTGATTTTGAAACTTTGAGGAGAATTTTGTCTTTCATGATGGAAATCTCTTGTGGACATTTTATACGGGCTCGGTTTGTTTGCCTCAATTTTTTTAACCTGGAAAAGAAAGTTGTGACAAGACTATTTGAGATTGGTTTTTAAAAGAAAGTGCAATTGTTTGAGGGTGGCAATCTGGACACAGAAATCGATGTTTCTTCTGGAAGGATTTGCAAGATAAAAGAACTGACACATGACAGAAAAAAACTAAGTTTTCTCACCTGGATATAGTTGTTTTTGTTTTTGTTTTTGTTTTTTTTTTGGTATTTCTCGAAAGGACGATTCGTAAGGTATACTGAATTCGATGTATTTGTTAAGAATGGAAAGCTTAGCTACCACAATGTAACTCCATAAATCCATAACATTTATACAAACTTGGCACTGCAATTATAATAAAACAGTTGAATAATTGATAAGATTTTCTCTTCACTTTATCGACTCCTAAAGGCCTCCAACTCCCAACTGAACTCTCATGGAACAAACAAATCTAATTGGAAGTCTTCATTGAGACCATGGTAACTTAGGCGTCAACAGTAAGTTGTATTAGATTTCTGTGCCCTGTTATCCACTCTCAAACACTTGCATTTTCGTTTAGAACAAATTTCCACTGATTTAATTACAATTTTTGATTTAAGGGTAAAACATAAGAGGCAAACAAACCGAGCCCGCGGGTAAAATGTCTTTAAGAGATTTCTTACAAGGCTGCCTTTTTGAAGCTTCAAATTCACGTCCCATAAATCCTCTCTATTGCTAGAGCTAGTTTCAGAAGTGTATAAGCGCACCTAGACCATAATCTTTGGGAATTTTCAATTTTCATTTCCTTCAAATCAAAAGAAAACTTGCATTCGACTCAAACTTTTGATTTTAAAGCGTTCCTCAATGAAAAGCCAACGCTTAAATTCATATTCATTAATTTTAGCTTTGCGTAACATGAGAATAATATAATGTTGAGAAAAATTCCAAAGATTATCGGTCTAGATGCGCCTACACTTCTGAAACGACCTCTGCTGCTGCAGCAAAAGTATACCTGACCCCCCCCACACTGAAAAAAAATAAATAGTTAAAAAAGTACAGAACAAAATGAATTGCTAAATTAACAACTCAAATGCTAAATCAGCAATTCATTTTGTTAGCTTATAACAACTCACTTTGCCCAACCAGCAAATCAAATAGTAAATATAACAATTTTTATGCTGAAATAACAAATTAGTAAGTAAAATCAACAATTTATTTTGCTGATATAACAAGCTGAATTGTTAGATCAACTAATTGGGTTAAGTTCTGTATTTTTTTAACTATTTAAAATTGCTAAATTGACATTTGTTAAAAGAACACCATTGTGTGGTTGATTCAACAACTATTTTTGTAAACTCAACAAATAAAAATTGTTAACTTAACAAAAAACCCTGGTTGATTTAGCAACTTTCAACTTTTGTTAAATCAGCTAATTTTGAATTGTTGCTTTGCCAATTGATTTTTTTTCCGTGCAGTACCAATTGGCAACAACGCAAGGTGGTCAAGAGCCCAAGAAGCGGATTCCCGCAAATGTATATTTATGCAAATTCGGCTAAATAGTTCGTCATCGCGTAATTAGTTTTTTTCTTTTTCCCCCTTTCCTTTCCTTTCCTTTTTTTTATTTTTTTTAAATTTTTTTTTCGTACGCAAAACGAAACCCGCAATCAGCGATTTTGCGTTCCCCCATCCTTCTTCCTCCTACTCCCATCTCCGAGTAGTTTTCATTTCGTGTGTTTCATCGTTTCAATAAACTACATCCTTTTAAAAACCCCAAAACAAATTACCCACCGAGGCGATGCTATGCGACGCGACGCCAGCAAGCCCAGGCATTAAAAAAAAAAAAAAAAAAAAAAAAAAAAAAAAAAAAAAAAAAAAAAAAAAAAAAAAAAAAAAAAAAAATTGCTGTCCGAACCAGACGCGACAGGAGGGAGGTCCGAGCTGCTCATGGCCCCTGGCAACGGTCTGGCCAGAGTCTGGAAGCTTCCTCCTCCATTTCGGAGAACCCGTCTATAGCGACTATATCTAGGGACACGCAGAGGTTTATGCCCGTCGCTCGCCCGCCAGTTCCTGATTTCCTCGTGCGAAAACTATCTCCGCCTCCTCGCACTCCAAAGCGGGAGTATAGATTCTAATCCCGGCAAAGAATTCTAAAAATTCCTTAAAAAGATCCAGATCCCAATAACGTCCTTTATAAGATTTCCTTATAATATTTTCATTGTGTTTCAGCCAGGCAAGCAAAATATTGGACGTGCCAATGGACATCCGAAACAAGGAGAATCCGCAATGTTGATATTCGATGTAGATAAGAGTCGGTCGAAAACGGAGAACGGGAGCGAAGACTGCCTGCTCGGCTTCACTCGGTCAGAGGCGCAGCTCACCAGGGCTGCCGTTTTGCGTAGAATCAATGCTATTTTTCAATTCACCGATGATTCCACCGGTTGAGAAAAGATTACACAGTTCAGTTCAGTGCATGACTATGATAAACTGAAATACTCGCATCTGTAATCTTTTCTCAACCGGTGGAGTCGTCGATGACTTTAAAAAACCTGCGGATATTTTAATTAATCAACGGAGTTCCCACCGATTAAGGAAAGATTACAGATCAGAGTATTTTCGTGCATTACAGTCATACACTGAACTGAACTGTGTAATCTTTACTCAACCGGTGGAATCATCGGTGAATAGAAAAATAGCATTGATTATACGCAAAACGGCAGCCCTGGTTATATTTGTCATCATTGCCGTAGCCAGGAATTTGAATTTATCTTTCTCTCTCCTAGCCCATTTAAACGCATGTGTTAGAAAAGGACAGAAACAGGGGCTGAAGTCACGTGACAGCCCCTATATCCATCATTTTCTAACAACTGCTTTTAAATGGGCTTAGAGAGAGAAAGACAATATTCTGGCTACGGCTATGTTTGTCATTATTCTCATTTTTGCCGTTCAATGGAGCTCTTGCACGATTTTGCTGTAGGCAAATACATATAGTATCAATTCTGATGTAAAATGCTGCAAAAATAACGATGAGACCATTAAAAAAGTCTAAAACTCACTCCTCGCAGAGAAATCTTAACTTGAAATTTCGGGTGACCGGTGACCACCCTTCCATGTATGCACCAATCTTGGATTCGGACCCCAAACAAAAGAACATAACCTACGAATTTGAACAATGAGATTAATGAATTTGCTTTCAAAAAGTCAATTTGAAGGAATTAAAGGTCCATTTATACGCATTTTGTCACTAGGAGCTCGGTGATAACTAAATAAAAGTTCTACGATGAGTAGGGAACGAGGAAGACGGCACTTAATTTCATGTCCTGTTCTTTTGTTTGGGATCCGAATCCAAGGTTGGTGCATACATGCAAGGGTGGTCACCGGAAATTTCAAGTTAAGTTTTCTCTGCGAGGAGTGAGTTTTAGACTTTTTTAATGGTATCATCGTTATTTTTGCAACATTTTACAACAGAATGGAAAGGCCATTTGTCTACAACAAAACCTTGCAACAGCTCTATTCAACGAGGTATATGTATAGCACACTGAAAAAAAGCGATAGTCATAATACCAGATTCTAGTCCAGAAGCACAACGATATTTGAACGACAGAAGGTCTAGTACTTTGAACAAAAAACTCTGGTGTTACAACCAGAATATGGTAATAGAACTAGAATTTCCTAAAAATCTTCAAGAACTATGACACAAACACTAGAATTCTGGTACTTGTACTATCCCTTACATAGTTTCACATATTATCATGCCTCTGATGGTAATCTTGTTTTGGTGATGAGCGTTCCAAATAAAGACAGTCTGTCTCTCTCGCTCTCTCGCTCTCTCGCTCTCACGTGACCCCCATGTGCTGCCATATCTCACTCTAATTTCAAAAATCGTATATAGAGACATCTTTTGTGAAATTTTTTGACTGAAAGGATATCCTCCAGGGCTCCAGGTAGGCAATTTATCACGATTTTGATCATAATGTGTCGCAAAACAAGGCCCTGTATAGTATATACGAATCTCGATAGTAACTAGAAAGAGATGAGTATACGTGGGGTCACGGGAGAGTGAGTGAGATAGTTTGGAACGCTACGCGAGTTTTATCACAACCGGTTGCGACCGATGAGTGCATTGTTCTGGGTTGTTGGCTAACCGTTGACTTCGCACATCTATGGAGAGGCTGAGTCCTAGCCCAAAATGAGGCAGCATGGGCGATTTGATTCTGGATTGTTTAATAAAAAATTGTGATTACTTCAGTGGGAATTGGTTTTAAACGAAAGTGGAAGTGTTTTTAGAGCGGTTATCTTGACACAGAATTCTATAAAAGTAGTATAATAGTATAGAATAAAACTATTCAGGTGAGAAAACTAAGAAAACTTTGCTTGTTTCTACTATACATTTCAGTTTTTTACTGTCTAAATCGTTCCAAAAGAAACAGTTATATCGATTTCTGTGTCCAGATAACCACTCAAAAACACTTCCATTTTCGTTAAAACCAATTCCAAGTGGACGTGTCATAGCTTTTAAAAAAAAAAAAAAAAAAAAAAAAAAAAAAAAAAAAGATTAAAAACTGACCGAGCCTGTGTGTGAAAAATGTCCATGTGTATTTTGTCCATTTAAACCAGATCAAAATGTCGAATCGAGGGAGTTTATCGCGCATCTGATAAATCGATCTTGTAAATGTATTTAAATTGTTAAAATCTAACGTGGTCTGATCACACGCCGGCGCGCCGCTGATTGATAATAATATTCTACAAATCAATCCAAGTATGTACATCGGTCACAGTAGTAAATACGTCAAATTGCATCGGAAGCAAAAGCAGGTTTATTCATCAGGTCATAAGGTCACAAGAGAAATCAAGGAACAGATCATCATACTTACATCCACTGACGAGGTATGCGCACTGTGCAGTCTTATCGCAAACACGAATAAAAAATCAGTGTTTGGTTTTATTGTTTTTATCACTTGACGCAATTTCACTGAATAAAAAACCGCCGAGCCAATTCGGTCACTTTTCCCCTATATGCTGAATACCTAAAGTCATCAGTAAATTTAAAATTCATTTGCCAAGCACTCGAGACATCGGGACAAGGAGATTAAAATCATTATGCGATTTTTAACTTGATTATTCTCGCGGTTTGCAGAAGGACTTCTTTCAAGGACCACTTTCATCTTTTTGTTGTTGTTTTGTTACAGGGTGGTCATCACCATTTAAAAGCATATACCTTTTCACTCGTCACAACGCAGTGCAGCGCGCTGCATCAAGTATATAATATAAACGGATGTAAGCCAACGCCAAGATGTATAAATTGTTTTTTTTACCCAATTCATTCCATGATTCAGCCGAATACGTACTCTCCAAAGGTTTGATTTGATAGTTTTTTATCGGCCTTTCGAAAAAAATAATTAATTAACATAACAAACCCGTCTTTACTCCTTGGTAGATATTAGGAAGAAATCGAGATCACTCACTTCGAGATGCAGAAGTTGGTCCAGTTTCTTTCTCATTCTCTCTCTCTCTCTCGCTCTCTCCCTCTCGCTCTCACTCAATCTCTCTCAATCTCTCTTTCTCTCTCTCTCTCTCTCTCTCCCTCTCTCTCTCTCTCTCCCTCTCTCTTCGTACGCAGCCTATTTGAATGCGTGTGTTAGACAGGGACACATAGTTATATGGACATCAGTCACGTGACTTTCGCCCTTTTTCCCTGTCCTTATCCAACTCATGCGTTCATAAATGGGCAAAGAGAGGGAGAAGGATAAATTCCTGAATCCGCATCTGGACGGACACCTTTGTTGCCAGATTTTTGGTTTAATCTAGAAACTGCTGAGTTAATTTTTGGGGAAATGAAGATCAAAATATGAGGGATGCGCAGCAGCGGCTCGTGCAATGTGGCAACAATGAATTCCCTCCATTTAAAACTGTGTAAAATAATCGATTACTTGGTGAGGCGTAGCGCCTCACCTAGTATCGATCTTTTTGCATACGTTTAAATGGTAAAAGTGCACGGTTGCCAGATTGCACGAGCCGCCACTGGGGATGCGCCGCCAACGAAGGTAATTTTCTATGGTTCAGGACTTTAACTTCTGGCCGTGATTTTTCCAAAGTTGGCGCAATTTCCTCAAAATTTGTCGGTCTAATATCAGTCCAACCGTTGTTGGGTGAATATCGGTAATTTTTCTCTTAGTGTGCGAAAGTTGGGCGCCAAGCGCCGAATCGACCAATCATACGAGCGATGATCCAGCCGATCCAAGGGCGGATCCATAGCAATTTGGCAACCATAAACTCATCCTATTTGAACGTATAAGAAACAATCGATTCTTGAGGGGGCCATGGCTCTTTTACTAATCGATTGTTTCTCATGCATTCAAATGGGAATAATACTCAGTTGCCAGACTGCTGGATCCGCCTTTGGCACGATTCACACAACTTGCGCATGTCATAAGATCGACATTGATTTGAGGACTAGCATTTAACAAAGAAAGTGTGGTAAATCAGAAAATCTGATATTGTTGATTATTTTTTCAAACATTGTTTTACGAAGTGTCCTGTCAAACTCCCCTAAATGCATATTTATTTGCCAATATTAAGCTCAAAAATCATTAAATCCGTCTTTTGAGTCAAAATCAAACTCAAATTCTTCACGTTAATTTGGCAACATTGCAGCTAGAAGAGCAGAGATGAAAAGCATAGTCAAATGGCCGCGGTTCTCAAAGGTTGGGGGAGATTGCCTAAGCCGTCGCTTTATCAGCGATACTTGCCAGCTTGTTTCTCACCAAACTTTTACGCATCGATTTCTCGGACGCAAATTGGCTGTTAAATATTAATACGGCTCAGTACTTACAATTTCCATGCAACAACTATGTATACAATAACACAATTCGGGGATTAATTCATTCTCAAAAGCATCCCCCTTTTTCCCGGCGCGCGCTCTGCAGAAGAATAGGTTAAAATATAAACTGTTTACGTTGGCCCAAGCCCTAACACAATTCGCCCTTCTGACGCAAGGGGCCAAAAGAGCCAAGGGGTGAGACTCCTGAATGAGGATTTGATGACTCCACGTGCGAAACTAATAGAATCCCCTAACCCCTTCTTTCCCGATAAGTTGCGCAGCGCGGTCTGCGACGACGGTTGTGTCAGATGGTCTTACACGGGACGCAGAAGCTAAACTTAATTACTTCGTGCGACGAGCAACCAACCCTCAAGCCTTTGATTAAAATAGGAAGGAGAAAAACAGGATGGGTAGAAACTTTTTATTTTCCGATGAAATAAAAAAAAAAAGGAAAAAAAAATGTCTGACAAAGAACAAAGTCCCAGGATTTTGAGACAAGTTTGCAAAGGTTATTTAGAACTGTGATGGCGTTAATGAGAACATAAACCGCTGATCATTATACGATGGGAACATATTGTATGGTTTCTTGAGTCTTGATGCTCACCAGCACGTGCTTGTATTTCATTCATGTTTTTTATTTACTTTCTCGTGTGGATTGGTCTCCCCTGCGTATCGACTGATTTATGTGAATGAAATAATTTAAATAATACAGTGCTTAATTAATGATGCAGAGATGAACCAAGAACTTAATTATTATCTCCTTCGAAAATACTCATGAGTTATTTTCTTCGTTACATTGAGAGTTTTTCCTTGCATAAGGTCATGCTTAGTTTTATATTCGTGGAATGAAATTAAAACACCAATTATACTGAAACTATGCATAAATGCGAGCTCAATTAATGGAAATTAATTTTAAAGAGAAGGAACCAAATAAAACTTCGTAAACATGCTTTTTTTGCTTTTTTTTGCTTTATTTTATTATTTTTATTTGTTTTCCGTTTTATTTAAATTTTGACGGATACATCAATAAAATTCGGTCAATAGAATTAAGGTCACTCGGGGTAACTTGGCCACCCGTTTATATTTTCTAGAATATGGGGAATTTTTCAGTTTTGCCATCGAGCATCACATCACTGCATTCGATCATAAACAGCACTAAACAACAAACCATAGGATGACATTATGCCCTTAACTGAAAAACAGCGACCACTGCTGTTATCAACTGCAAGATAAAACAAATAACACTAACTAAAATAAACAAACAGCCCTATATTCCAAAATCTAAAATTCCGTCAATACCTATAGTTCGTGCAATCCCATAATTCCAAGTCCAACTATTGAACTAACCTCCAAAAGCCGTGAAAATAGCAAGAGCTAATCCTATAACACCAAACGCCAAATAACGGACTGACTGACTAACCTCATTTTTCCGGTTTCCGCGAGAATGACGGGCAGTTGAATTCGTGGTGAAAACAAAACCATTTACAACCATTACATTATTACCTTATCGCCACCCCAAAATTAAAAATATCCTTTGAATTATTTCTGAAATAAGTTTAAAACATATATATCCAACACCTAGTCTTTCAAATAGTTTACCTATTTACTAAGAAAACTATATTTTTAAACTCTATTTTTTCTGCAGAATCAACATGGGTCGATTTCTACTTTTTTTCAATTTTGTCCGTTTCGTCATTTTGACCGGTTACCAACCGAGCTCTCTTACGGTCAGCTTTTTGACATTTTATAAGGTGAAAAATATTTTTCATGTTACTTTGCCTCATAGTTTATGATATGGCGAGTAGATTCCAGGATCAAAAGTTTTTTAAAAAAAAGCTCCTCCCTTGAAATCAGGTATGGGTGGCCATTTATTTTGATCTCCGACCACATAGTGCGTTGTTGGGAGTGTTGGGACAAAAACGGATGTGACACTCACTATACGCCAATAATTTGTTTTCTTCTTTTTCTTGGGAAGGAAGAGGGAGGAGGGATTTTGGCCCGAGTGATGATCACAAACAGCCACTTGCTAAAGGAAGAGGGAGGAAGGATTTTGGCCCGAGTGATGATCACAAACAGCCACTTGCTACGGTAAGATAAAATTCGTTGGCTTCGACTGAAAAGCATATAAGCAGCTGGACTGCACAATTTATGAAAAGTACATTTGGCAAATTCACTCAACTTCACATAATTTTTGCTTAGGACAAACCGAGTGCGTAATATTATGTGTAGGCTTCACTACGGAAATTTATTCATGAATACTTTTTACCTTCGTCTTCGTGTGATGTCAGGAACCGTTGACACCTCGCAACCCCATCCCTCCCGCCCATCCCCTCCCCACTCCCCCCCCTCATCCATACCTTGCATCCGCACCTCATTCATAAAATATTCATGATTAGGAAAAGGATACCGTATATACAAAACGACTAACGAACAGTAAATAAGCAGTCTGGATTTGTGGTCAGCGATTCCGCGTTTTCAAAGAACTGAGAAATCCAGGCTCAGACACGGGAATTTTTCCTTCTCTCTCTCCCTCACTCTTTTGCCACACATTTCAAAGCGTGTGTTAGAAGAGGACAGTTAAAGGGCAGTCACGTGACTTTTGCCCCTTCCTCTATTCCTCTCAAATACATGCGTCCAAATGGACGGAGAGAGAGAGAGAGCGAGCGAGAGAGAGAGAGAGAGAGAGAGAGAGAGAGAGAGAGAGAGAGAGAGAGAGAGAGAGAGAGAGAGAGAGAGAGAGAGAGAGAGAGGGATTCCTGATGTATCCGCCACTGAGCTCCATATGCGATTCCAGGCTGTCGACCTGTAAAAAAATATATGTTTATAGGAGCGGTACGGGGTACGCGGATGTTTCGAAGAAACAACGGGTCCACACGTAAATGTGAGTATACACAAAGAGGGAGTGGGGGGAGGCGGGGGGTGAAGGTGGTGGGATTTTGACCCGGTCAACTTACTTTACCATCAAAAACTAGCAGCTGCCAAGCCGTATGGTATATACCTCGGGCATTGAGGTTGATGTGATACCTGAATAATTTTAAGCATGTATAGTGATGACGGATCGCATATCATTCAAAGCGCGAGAAAATTCGAGGAATTATTAAAATTGAACAACAAAACAATAGATGTGTTTGCAAACTCTTGATACAGCAGCGGAGAGGGCAAAACTTGCATACCTACGTACAAAGTCACTTGAAAATAATCGTTGGAAGCATCGAGAAGTTTCAAAAGTGGCGCACACGAACTCAATAAAATGCGTTCAAAACGAAATTTCAATATGCGGTAAACGCATGGGCGCCCGCAGCGGGGGGCGGCAAGGGGGGGCACCTGGAATTCAAAACAGTCAAAATTTCACGAAGCAAACTGAAAGGACCAAAAGAAAATGAAATGTGAATCTGAGGAGTTGACGTACTTTATTATATTAGTTTATCTGTTATTTTTACTCTCTTTTTGTAAGGAATATAGTAGAATTTATACATTTTTCTTACTATCATTATCATATGTTGTCCCTTTATACATAATATTAAACACGTCAAAATAATTATTAATTATTATTATTATTATTTGAGTACACCTACAATGGCTGAATAATTGTTCACTATTTGGATGAAAAAAGAAAAAAAAATGTCTTCCCTGTTTCCTGGGGGGGGGGGGGGGTACCCTAGACCTTCTATGGGGGCTCAAAGATTTTGCCCCCCCCCCCCTTGGAAATTTTTCTGCGGGCGCCCATGGGTCGGCGCGTATAACGAGCCATAGTGGGGTGGGGACGTGGGGTCCCAGCTAGTTTGTCTGTTACTCTTATTGCTAGATGAATGAGTATTCGGAGGAACCGTCCATTTTCTGATTCTTTGAGCAACCCATGTTTTTTGGTTTGAATGGTCCTAAAACAATTCGTTGACCAGTGGCGAGGTGTGCGATTTTGGCAACGTTCCTTTTTCCTTTTAAGTAGATTCCAGGAATCTACTTATTTTTCATTTAAACACATTAGAAAGGTCGAAATGCCTGGTCATCGCCGATGACCGAAGCAATGGTAAAAATACATAGTTGCCAAAAATACTGATTCGCTCCGTTGGATCTTGATCCTGATCAATTGAGTCGTTCCATAACACGAGTCCGACGAAATTAATCGAGTGAACAATATTTGTCTTGGACGAGAGGTCCTCAGAGTCAAATTACTTTTCCCAGCATAATAAGCTCATGGAGGAAGCTGCATTGGAGCTTTTGCACGGTTTTGCTGTAGGCAAATGCTGGAGTATCAATTCCAATGTAAAATGCTGCGAAAATAACGATGAGACCATTAAAAAAGTCTAAAACTCACTCCTCGTAGAGAAAACTTAACTTGAAATTTCGGGTGACCACCCTTGCATGTATGCACCAACCTCGGATTCGGACCCCAAACAAAAGAACATAACCTACGAATTTGAACAATAATGGGATTAATGAATTTGCTTTCAAAAAGTAAATTTGAAGGAATTAAGGTCCATTTATACACTTTTTGTCACTAGGAGCACGGTGATAACTACAGAAGAGCTCTACGTTGCGTAGTAAAGGAGGAAGACGGCACTTAATTTCATGTCCTGTTCTTTTGTTTGGGGTCTGAATCCAAAGTTGGTGCATACATGCAAGGGTTGTCACCCGAAATTTCAATTTAAGTTTTCTCTGCAAATAATGAGTTTTAGACTTTTTAATGATCTCATCGTTATTTTCGCAGCATTTTACATCGGAATTGATAGGCCATTTGTCTACAGCAAAACCTTGCAAGAGCTCCATTAGATGGAATGCCCCCGTTTTCCCTTGCAATATGCCAGCCATCTTGGAATTACCTTTAAACGTATTTAGTGAGTTTGATAGGAGATGGAGAAAGAGAGAAAGAGAGAGAGGGCGGACGAATTATTCGACCCGCTGCGGCCGCGCCGCGCTAGTGTTGCTGACAGCTAGAGGTTGAAAATATTTCAAAGCGTGATTTGCTCACTATCAACCAACGGGCTTACACACTTTAGGTATACAGGAGGCGATCATGCGGGTTACAGGTCTAAAAGCAGTGACAATTCATAATAATTTTAGCGAGTTTATCGATGACTTGCGTTGAAACGATCGTTCCGTGTTGAGAGGAACGAGGGTGGATATGGGACATGGGTATACTTTTCGAGGCTTGACGCAATATTTCGCGAGTCTAGTTTGTTGCAATCGCAGCGATGAATTTTAAAGAGAATTTTTTTTTTTTTTTTTTAAAAAAAAAAAAAAAGTGGTATACGAGTAAATATTTTAGTACACACCAGGAGTGAATAGAAAAATTGCATCATGCGCAGCGCAGGATCAATTTCATAAATTAACGATTTGAATCGAATGGGAGTCCTGCGCCGCGCGAATCTCGTTTGCCCGTAAGTAATTTGTATCCCTGTTGAGACAAAATTATTCGTCTTCCCCGCTCCTTATTGCTCGAGGCTACGATTTTGTGAGCACCCCCCACTCCCCTACCCTCCCCCTTCCCCGTCCGCCACCTTTTTGCACTGAGCCTTTCCCCTTTACCTACGCCTACAAAATAACGAGGCTCTCTGCACTATCCCAGTATTCAACTATCGAGCTCCCCCAATAATGTCTCTCATACTTATTAGCCGTATCTCATTTATTTCGGTATTTTATTGCCCGCCTTCAACTTGCACGCACGCGGGAGATTGAAAATTTTCAAGGATCGTTTCTATATCATATGATATTTCATTGCGTTTCGCGTTCCGTATTTGATCGTGGAAATAAATTATTATTTCATCGGTGAAATCACGCAAGGATTTTTAAAAAGCTGGAATGGTAGGGGGAAGATGACGATAAGAATGAGGTAGTTCAAAAATGTCTACTAATTTCTTGAATAAGTCATTCTGTGAATGTGTATAGAAATGGATCAAATGCATCTGTTCAAAGCGGCATTCTGAGTGATTAAATCAACTAGGTAGACCAATTGATAGCTCTGGAAAAACAAAATTTAAGTACAAACGCAGCAGCTTTTTAAAATAGCCTCGCGAAGCAAAAGTTCCAGCTCCACTGGATCTTTTTTTTGGCACCAGTGTCACTAGATGTCACGGAACCATTCATCGGATGTGGATCACTACTCTGATGACTCATTACTCTGTGATCATCCATATAGAGAGTGACGAAATTGAGATGTAGGATCTCCCATTAGTAATGCCCTGTGCCACCGTTACATTCTAATCCAGGCAATGGGTGATTATTGGAAGAACAAATTCCCATCAAAGCTTTTTTGGGCTTAATCGCTTCGTCTTTGTGTCAGTAATGACCACCTAAAAGTCCCCATGCCTAGGTGATGTTCTAAATTCAGGGAAGGGGGGAGAAAGGGCCCCAAAATCGATTTTTTTCTATATATATCGAAAATGATGCAAGATATAGAAAAAATTGATCATGTTTTTTGTTCTTGAGGTAATTTCCAACAAGGAAGGTCCTCTGTGTTTTTACGCTCTGACGACGTCTAAGCTCTCAAAAACACGATTTAAGTTTTCGGCGATTTTCAGGAAAATTGATACCCCGTGGCAACGCTCATTTAACACAATGTTATTTTTAATGATTTCGATCGCCTTACCGTAGCATTTAGAGTGCTCCGATTTCTATGTATTTTGGTATGCGGGGGTTTTTTAGGTTGCTGATTTCATTTTTGGAGTCCAAATTTCCTTAAAACGTGATTCAGACGAGCTTTTTGAGCTTTTATCTAAAAAGCTGTATTTTATGATAAAAGCTCAAAACGCTCGTCTGAATCACGTTTTAAGGAAATTTGGACTCCAAAAATGAAATCAGCTACCTAAAAAACCCCCGGATACCAAAATACATAAAAATCGGAGCACTCTAAATGCTACGATAAGGCGATCGAAGTCATTAAAAAACTGAAACCTCAATAATTTTTAAATTTCTCATCCAAATTCTTCCAAATTTTTGGCAGTTCATCTTAAGGTAGTGACAAACGTTTTTGCAAAGTTTCGTGAAAATCGATTGATATTTACTATCACTTTTCGTGTGCACAAACTGAGCGTCACATACATACATACATACATACATACATACGTACGGACAGCGACGATAGCATAAGGTGCTTTGCTACGCGACAGCACCTAATAACATTGCGTTAAATGACCGTTGCCACGCGGTATCAATTTTCCTGAAAATCGCCGAAAACTTAAATCGTGTTTTTGAGAGCTCAGATGTCGTCAGAGCGTAAAAATACAGAGGATCTTTCTTGTTGGAAATTACCTCAGAAACAAAAAACATAAATACATTTTTTTCGATATCTTGCATCGTTTTCGATATCTATCGAAAACAATCGATTTTGGAGCCCTTTCTCCCCCCTTCCCTGAATTTAGCACATCACCTAGACATGGGGACTTTTAGATTACTGACACAAGGACGAAGCGATTAAGCCCAAAAAACCTTTGATGGGAATTTGTTCCGCCATTTGCCGTTTATTGATCCCCATTGCCTGGACTATTCCCGCAAATAAAATTTATTGAGTTTAGGAGTGGATTTCGGAAGTTTTTAGTGCTGCCATCGTTATTTTTGGAGGTTCTTACACCAGAATTAACTATTAAATCGCTTAGAGCAAAAATGTACAACAGCCCCATAACTAAGCTATACTAAACAGACTTCTTGTTTGTTTGTTTAGGTAACCAAGAATTGTATCTGGGTAGGTATATAGAATATGGAATGGACCCGATCGTTGTAGAAGCTTAGCCTTGCAACAAGAAATCGAACAGCTCATCGGAACGAGTAAAAAGTCTCCTTTTTTACCTCCATCTATTTAGAGTTAAATCATATACTTCTGTTTTATGTCTCCAATTCCAATAACTCGTAACAGCGCACCATACCCATACCTGAGGCTAATTTTTTTCGTTTTCTTCTGCATACTAGTCCGCGATCTTATATATCCGTAAAAACCAACGGGATCCGTGATTGCTATTAACTCTATCAATGCCCATAGAATTGATAGTTCGGTACAACTTTCTCATTGAAAATATTCAGATCAGCATGGTGGCAATTTTTCCTACCGAATATTCATTTCGTTTTCCAATAAATCATTTTATCGCGACTGGAAACCGAATCGATGGAATTTAATTAAATTTAAGTATGTTTCAAGGTCAAGCTGTTAAATGTTGTATTCGTGCTGATGTAAAAATTGAAATTTACAGGTGGACAATAAATTTGTCAAAGCAGTCTGGGGAGCCTTTTAGGGGGGGGATTCAAAAAAAAATGCAGCGCCATCTCGACAGAGACGGATACGGTTGGATTTGAGGTTAGACTCGTCAGAAACCTCCCTCTTATTGTTTCGCAGTGATTCGATGACAAATTGAAATGGCTAACGACGACTGTCATCAGGTGTTCAAATCTTGATCATGATGAGAGTTGAATGGGAGGACTCGAACTTTTTTTCTCTGCAAGTTCGGTTTAACAATTTGGCGAATAAAATGATTAGTGGTGAGAGGTAGCATTCGTTTAATGTTATTATTTACTTAATTTAAGAGAGGGGACGGGATGGAGAGAGAGAGAGAGAGAGAGAGAGAGAGAGAGAGAGAGGGGGGGGAGAGAGAGAGAGAGATGGAGAGAGAGGGAGAGAGAGGGAGGAAGAGATAGATAGAGAGAAAGAGAGATATTGAGAGGAAGAGAGAGAGAGTGAGAGAGAGAGAGAGAGTGAGAGAGAGAGAGAGAGTGAGAGAGAGAGAGAGAGAGAGTGAGAGAGAGAGAGAGAGAGAGAGTGAGAGAGAGAGAGATATTGAGAGGAAGAGAGAGTGAGAGAGAGAGAGATATTGAGAGGAAGAGAGAGAGAGTGAGAGAGAGAGAGAGAGAGTGAGAGAGAGAGAGAGAGTGAGAGAGAGAGAGAGAGAGTGAGAGAGAGAGAGAGAGAGAGAGTGAGAGAGAGAGAGAGAGAGATATTGAGAGGAAGAGAGAGTGAGAGAGAGAGAGAGATATTGAGAGGAAGAGAGAGAGAGTGAGAGAGAGAAAGAGAGAGAGAGAGAGAAAGAGAGAAAGAGAGAGAGAGAGAGATAATGAAAGAAAGAGAGGGATTCCGAGAGAGGGGGTGCATGTAAACAGAGAAGGAATGTCTTTCTCCAATCGCAAGAACAATTAAAATTGAAGAATGCATAGCTCCGATCGAAAACAGTTAAATCAAAGCAGAATTTTTTCAAATATGCAAATGAAACCACCCTTACCCGCCCCCACTACACTAGCTTTTTTGCTGAGTGATACTTCATTCGTTTCGAATACTGAACTTGAGCGACGGATATTGAAAAAAAGAGAAAAAAGAATGTAGGCGTCAAAGAAAAAAAGGATGATTATATTCCACTTATTTTGTTCGGAGGCCACATTCTTTGCATGATTAGGTTCACTTTCTTGCTGGGAGCAAGTCAACAAGAAATCGAGGAGTGAGTCTATTTCGTAATTAGAGCCGCACTTAAAATAAAAAAAGGGGGGAAACCTGCTGGTATGAAGTCGACTCGTTTTGGGTGACAGTAAAAAATGACAGAGCGAGCGTGCTCACAAATATTTTCTATTTCTATACGCCGAGGTTGCAATGGCTGTTGTTTAACTTTGTGTATTTAGCTCTAATGGAATATAAATTCATCAGGTTAATGATGGGGCGGTTGTGAGCTGCCTCGAATAGTCATCATATAGATTTTAAATGTGACAGTAAAATCTCGTTTTATTTTGTTTTTCCACAGTGTAAAATAATAAATCAAATTTGAAATTTCGAAAGTTATTCGATTCCATCAATTATTTTCTATAGCTTCCTCGTCATCCAGGTTTGCATTCAAGACAGAGCACTCGAAGAAATTAGTTTCATAATCTTTGGAATGTCATTTTATAGATGGGATCACTTAATATCAATTCATCATAAGCGCTTTGGCGCCATATAACCAGGAGAAATACAATTAGTCCGCAACATCTTCTTCTATCTATCTATCTATCTATCTTAGACTATATAGACTTTTGGCGCCAACCGAAAGGTGATATCGTGTTTCGTTTTCGGTACATCGAAAGTCAAAGTTCGATTTGGACCCACCATTTTCAAAAAATAAAAACTAAATTAGATTTAAAAAAGCTGGTAGTATCTAAACTCTAATAAGCAAGTATTTTTCAAATTTAAAAAAAAAAAAAAAAAAAAAAAAAAAAAAAAAAAAAAAACAGTTTCGCCTTAAATTTAGTCAAAGTTTGATTTTCATTGGATATATGCCGTTTCTTTGAAAAACGGAATATCCACTTTTACAGGCCCATTCACAGGAGCGTGGCCCTGGCCCTGCCAATAGAGTAGCCCCCCCCCCCCCCGGGCCCCTGGGACCCTGAGTAGTGGCATTCATAAGCAGTCCTAAATTAAACTAAACGATTAGCCCGCACTAGCGCAGCGCATACCAAACTTCTGCTAGAAAAATGACCCAGCAGAAAATATCGAATCTTTGGTTTACCATACCAAAGGTCTGGTGCATCCAGAGATTACTAAGCCTAAGAGATATATGGCACTTCCTATCTCCGCCGTGTTGAAAAACCGTTGGCCAGGCTCCGTAAAAAACGCCTGCAAAATGGCCGTGATGCAACGTGCAGTACGCTGGTGACCGTAAACATTGTTATTATTCATGTTGTTGGAAATGAGGTTAGATTTTCTGCAACATCTAAATGTTTGTCATTTAATGGCCGATGGGATGATTAAAGTGTCGTAGATTTTCAAATTCACTTTCAAAATATACTCAGAGCTCATTATCTAATCAAATGTTCATAAGATTTTAACTGTTAAGGAGATCCTAACCTCATTTCAAACAACAACAGTAGTAACAATAATGTTTACGGTCACTAGCGTACGCCACATTGCATACTTCGTAGGAGTCGAACAACACTTTTGAATCGTTATGCCATATTTCTTAAGCTTAGTAATTTCTGGGTGCATCCAACTTAAGACCTTTTGCTGGCTCATTAATTTTTTTTTTTTTTTTTTTTATAAATGCGTGCCTCGTAAAGCTCCCTTGTCCCGCTCTCTGGCGGCGTGTCTTGCAAACTTCATTGTTGCCGGTGATTAGCCAGTGAAGGATTGGAATGAATAGAAGATGCGACGTGAAATGTCAGTCAAGAGTCTTCTAATGCTTGCTCGGCAACGTGAAGTCAACAACTACGATAAGGCCGGGAGGGTGGGACCGAGAGGGATTGGGGGGGGGGGGGGGGGGGAAGGAGGGGGGGGGGGAAGGAGGGGGGGGGGGTATGCACGCCGCGCGCCTCTTGGGTTTGTCCTTTGGCCGCGGCAAAAACGAGCTGCTCATAGCTGCACCAAACACTACAGAGCTTAAACCAGGAAAAACTGCGACGCTGAACTGAAATGCAGAATACTGTGAGCTTCAGCGGAGCGCGCTTGATGCTTGATGCGCCTCGATGCGATGCCGCGACTGATGGATGGTGGTGATGTGCCCATGGACCAAAAGCAACGGGTTTTAATCGCCTGATAAAATATGTAAACGTTAATTACTTCTCTGACCCATATCTAACGAACCTCTTTGCAGATAACGATCAAATTAGTCACTTCCAATCTCTGAGAGTTTCATCCCGGCCCGCGTGTCCCGCTCGGGATGCGACGTTGACGAACCTTGCTTGCAATTTATTTTTGGCATGCGAGGGAGGCTAGAGCTTCTGTATGTAGAGAGTTAAGATATGAAGGTAGTCAACCGTCAACCTCTGATTAGTCTGATTGGTCATGAGTTTTAGGCTCTACGGCTGCCTTCATTGGAAGCGTTTTCGCATATTCGTTTACAAACGAAGTTTTACGAATACAAGAATTAATGGGGCTCTGTTCAGTGTTCATTTGCTGTGAGCAAATGAACACTGAACAGTCCAATCTGATGTAAAAACCAGCAAAAATCACAAGAATCACACTAAGAAAGTCTAAAATTCAGTAATAAACTCACATATCTGCTATAACGGCAAGATCGTAATAGCGGTTGAACGCAGGTATCATGGGAGATTCCTGTTTAATTTTTCACTTCCTCTATACGGAAACACAGAGATATGTCTCAATTTAGATAGGAATCTCCAATGATACCTGCGTCTCTCCGCCACTAAGCCAAGTTCTAATGTAAGAGTGAATTTCGTGATGTTTTTAGTGTGCTTATCGCCATTTTTTTTTAAAATGCAAGAATCAACTCCTCAATCCCTGTAACAAAATTTTGCAAGAGCTCCAGTACGGAATATGCAATGTTTGTGAACGTGAGGCCACTTTTTTATGGTCAAACAACAAATATTTAAATGAAGTTAAATTTTACTTATTGTCAAGTCTGAATAAAATTGACAACAGTGGTGTCAGCTTCTTCATCATAATATTTGCACCCTTAAACTTCACTCTCATTCCACTGTTGTGTGGGACTGTTCCTCCTGCCCTAGTTATACGCGAACCTTCTCTCATCTTCAGTTTTCTTCTTGAAACTGAGATGTGAAATTCAAAGGGTCTTCCGTTTCCTTGCGAGCACTCAGAAAGTATGGATTAATGGCACGCTAAGCTCTTCATTTAATGTTTGAAAAATGTATGGACTTCTTGACCTTCTTCAACTATTCAGACCAAAAATTGCTAAGCACACATGTAGATACCACAAAGTAGATAAAGTAAAGCGGTTCAGTTGTTGCTATAATACTTGCGCCAATTCCGGTAAGTGCGTTTCACGGTAAGAGATTGCAGCCCAAGTTTGTTCTAAAGAATGACCTGTAAGTCAGTTCTAACGGGCGCAAGACAATTGCGCGAGGTGCTTCAAAAACGAGGTCTTTTGCGCGAAAAATGATTACCGCAAAATTGGGTCAAAATGACGCAAGACCCAAATTTGTTCTATCTTGAAAATTCAACAAATCTTTTAGTTTCGAAACTTCTAAAGTATATAACAAGCAGTTGAAAACATAATTTTATTAGATTTATAGAAAAAGAGAATTTAAAGCGGGCTGTAATACCCACTTATGAGATTAAACTCCTCAATTGAAAATATTATCAGAGGCTGAATTTCTAGGAATTTAAATTCACTTCTAATAGGTCAACTGCTGACCTGCCTTAAAACGCTGATTAGAACGGCCATAATATTTTTGTGCTGAAGATATACCTTTAAGGACTGCATATTTTCTAAAAAAGAGAAAAAGGTCCTATTTATTTACAGTTTTTATCTTACGTTGTCGTCCTGAGAGGGATAGTAATTAAAAAAAAAATGTGATGGGAAAGAAAAGTATAGATGAGAAAAAAAAAGAAATGGGAGAAAAGAAGAAAGAAGAGTATAGTTTTTAAAATGATGAGATATGAAATCAGCATTAGCGTGCGATTCGGCAACGTTTACATTTTGTACATTAAAACCCTTGAAAAAGATCGAATAGTTGGTAGTTTGGTGTTTACCCTCGAATTCGACTTTTTGCGTGGATTTAAATGGAGAAAATGCAGCGTTGTCATGCAGCATGCGGAAAGCTATACGCCATTCCTTTGAAACTGGCTACATGGTGACTAATCAAGTAAATAGATTTGATTTGTTTTAGTATAACAAAATATGTATAATGATAATATATTTACAAAAGTGCGGGAATTTTGCATCGAATTCGCATCTTAAAAAATAATACTTCACAGCCGAAGGTTTCAACCGATCAATCAAATCGTATTATGACTGGTTATGTTGCTCTTCAAAAAGGGGGCGTCAAGACACTTGTACTCGTAAACACTCGTAGTCCGAGAATATGCGCTCGTAGTTTTCAGGCACTGCTTGGTTTGAGGACATTCGCACCTGTAATGAAGCAATAAGCTTGAACTTGTGAATTTGAAAGAGTCAAAAGTCACTGCATTTTCACAAAATATACGAATTTGTCGTGAAACAGCTCCAATGTTGGTGTTTTTCATTTCAATTATTGTAGAAATGAAAAGTAATGCATAACAGACTGTACAAAATAATTATCTACAATGGAAAAAAAAAACAAAAAAAAAAAAAAACAAAAAAAAAACAAAACAAAAAAAAAAAATACCAGAAGCATGACCACATGTGAACCGATGTAATGTAAGGGAGGGTAAAATTACCAGAATTCTAGTGTTTGTTTTATAGTTCTTGGAAATTTTGAGGAAATTGTTGTTCTTGCCATGTTCTGGTATTAATGCCAGAATTTTCTGGTCAAAGTACCAGCCTTTCTGTGGTTCACATATCGTTGTGCTTCTGGTCATATTACTACAATTTAGGCATTATTTTTTTCAGCTTAGTTAAATAATTAATAATACCAGATCGATGCTTTAGTGAATCGACATTTTCTTTAATTCGGTAAGTTTATAGGTCTCTTTTTTCACTTTCTAACAAAATTAATTACTCGTACGATCAGAAATCATTCAATTTCGACTTAATATCCGGCACTTGTTTTTAGTCATATCTGTTACCGGCAGATCTTCGGATAGAGCTGATATGGTGGCTTAATTAAGGTTTACTATTGGCCTTTTAGTGTATTTATCGAAAAGTGTAGCTTAAAAGTATGATAGTCATAAATGAAGGTAATACTACACAATAAATTGCGATAGTATTAACTTTAATTAAAAGCTATCATTATTTTATATAGATAAGATTTCATCAGTATAATATTTCTTTCTTGAAAATATGGTAAAGTTATTATAAAAAATGGCTAGTTATAATAATTTTCTTATGAGTTTGATTGTGAGACAAATCCATCGTATTTCAGTTTTTTTTCGCCATCTAGCGTATCCATGAGTGGAATGCCACGCTTTCTTGACTTTTAAAACTTTTGAGTTTGATAGTATACACATGATATACGAATTGTTATCAATCTTCGAAAAACGATGATATGTTTATCGAATTTGAAAACTAATCAAGGGATGGGTCTGTTGATGCGCACCTTCTTGTTATTTCATTTCCTTGAAGTGCTTGATGAAAGGAACTCACAGTAATTTTTTATTTTTTTAATTTTATTTGAACCCGGGATCGTGAACTATAAAATGCTTTCGAAGTTGCGAAAATTTCGAGCGATTTGAATTTCGTTTCGACGAGAAACTTGATGACGTCATAGTCGTGGTCCAGTGGAGCGGTCCAACTGAAATCAAATCACTGCCGATATTACGCTTGTTTACTCTTCTGACATAAACGCCTTCAAATAACTGTGTATGTGACTATTCATGCTTCTTGTCGAATGATTGGATCTAATGGATGACGGATTTTGACGGATTTTTACTGGACACCGTTTTGCACAGTTATTTAGCTGACAGCAGTGATTGATTTGATTTCAGTTGGACCGCTCCGCCGGACCTATACTGTGACGTCATCGAGTTTCGCTCTATTACTGTCATTTTTAAATTCGTTCTTCAACAAGCCTCAACTAATAGTTACTTCTTCTCTTATACAGACGAAATTTTATGAGTTTTTGTTATTTCCATCGGTTTTCTCGTAACATTTTACTTTAGAATCAGGTATTTTCGGCTTTATAACAATAGTGCGTACCATACCTATTTTCATAGGTTTTGCTATATTTTTAAACTTTGTTTGTATCATGAAACAATGGATTGGTCAATTTATGAATTATATATTCTTTACTCACGAGGCTTTTATGAAGCGGTGATCGGTCCCAGATTTCAATCTTCGCGAGTGAAGAAGATGATCGATTCCAACTCCGCATAGTTTTCCATCGTGACATAATCTGGTTTTAGTTTTGAAGAATAAAGAAGAACCCTTTGTTGTCCCAGCTATTTCACGCTATTCAATGAAAACAGAGACAATTTAAACATATCATCAGAGCATGTCGATTGCCAAGTGAGCTTTGTGAATGTGGAAGATAAAAATGATGTACTAATGCAGACTGCTGTTATGGTGCTCACGATATACTTTTACCATGGTATTTCAGTGGGTTTTTTACTGTATGCTGACTTTTATCAAGCAAATATCAATTAACATTGGGACGCTGTAATATTGTCTGAGATGGAAAAAAAAGTGGCAAAAATCATAGAAAAATAGTGATAAAAAAATCATCGTTTTCGACCTTTTATGGTTAATTTAAGACTTTATGGTTAATTTAAGACTTTCCGGTGAAATTGTTTGAATTACTCGTCTCTCTATGATTAAAATTGATTTTAAAAGTTTATACCTAAATGATAAATTGACGAGAGATTCACTTTCTGATTTTTTGCCACTTTTTGACCATCTCAGACCATAGTGCGCTGGTTTTGGAAATGATATTCTTTTTTCTTTAACTTACCTGAACTTAACTTTAGGTAGATTTAGTTTTATGGCATCTGCATCGTTTAAGTTTAAATTCTAGATGAAATACGAAATGTCGACCGTATAAAGTTTTGATTGCGATGTTGATTTTTTTTTCTTACATCAGTTTCCTATTCTTTTTTAATTTCTTACTTATTGGACTTTCTTAATCTCTCTTCTGACAGCAGCCATTTCTTTGACATTAACCTTGACCATGGCTCTTTTCATTTATCTCTCTGCAACTTCGTCAGTGTTGCCATTTTTGATTAAACATCTCGCACGCTTCTCGTTGATTTAAATGGTAAGCAATGCGAGCTTTTAATACAAAGCTCGCAACTATGCATTTCGTATGCTCGACATCTTTTTATCTCATTTTTTTTTTCAAATTCATTTAAAATTATATTATCCCCGTCTTATCTTTCGTTGACTGCAGACAGTGACTCTCATTCATTAAAAAAGAAAACTTCTACTGTTTTCTTCATACGTTTACCTATTGAAAAATATAGAGAGATAGTCTCGATACAAATGCTATAATCATAATGAAATTTGATTTTGATATTAATAATGCTTCACTCCAATACCTAGATTAGCTGATAAAGTTAATATACGCATTACCGAAAGAAAATTATACTTTAAGTATTAATTTGAATGTTGAGAAGGGGCCTGAGCACATTCAAAGTGTACCCTCAGCAGATAGAGGAAAGATTCATGAAGAGCCCCCCCCCCTCCGAATAGTTCTACGCATACAGCAAAACCCAAAATGTCAGCCTTAAAAATCAACCAAAGATTACAATAATGGAAAAAAAGAATGGTAAAAACGCTCCCTAAACTGCGATAAAAAAAAGGGCAAATGACAAAAGTATTGGATAGTTAATTTTTCATTTGCGGGCTTTAACCTTAGACATGAATAGGGAAACCGCAAGAAAACCCTGAAAAAAGCCACCAAGAACCGCAGGGATAGAACCGATTTTCCTATCCATGATGACTATACAGGGTGTTTTTTTTATCTCCCCCCCCCTGGTTTTTTTTCTTGCTAATTGAGATAAAATGTTGCGGTTTGGACTATTCTTCATCATTTTGGCTGAATTTTCTTTTTTTGGGGTCGAAACCCCCCTAGCCCCCCTAGAGGGGTCCCCAGGGGGACTATCTCAAAAATTTCAAATGGCAACCCCTATCTTGTGATACATCGTTCGAAAGGGCATAAAATTCTAAGACTTTTGGCGCAAACCGGAAGTTGATATCGTTTTTCGTTTTCGATATATCGAATTTCAAAGTTCGATTTGGACCCATTTTCAAAAAATCATTCCTCTACTTTGGAAAGTCGGAATTAAAAAAACTATGGGTCCAAAATACTCTAAAAAGCAAGAACTTTTCAGATAACGAAATGGTTTTGACATAAAATTAGTCCAAATTTGATTTTAGAGCCCCAAATTTTTTTAAAAATTTTGCCCCTAAAAGGGGCTATCTTGAAAATTCCCTTCCACGACCCTTATTGAATGATACGTCGATCAAAAAAGCATAAAAAACTGAACGTTTTGGCGCAATCCGGATATCGATATCGTTTTTCGTATTCGAGATATCGAATATTAAAAATTCAATTTTCGCCTATCTTCAAAATTCGATATCTCGAATACGAAAAACGATATCGATATCCGGATTGCGCCAAAACGTTCAGTTTTTTATGCTTTTTTGATCGACGTACTATTCAATAAGGGTCGTGGAAGGAATTTTCAAGATAGCCCCTTTTATGGGCAAAATTTTTAAAAAAAAATTGGGGCTCTAAAATCAAATTTGGACTAATTTTATGTCAAAACCATTTCGATATCTGAAAAGTAGTTGCTTTTCAGAGTATTTTGGACCCATAGTTTTTTTAATTCCGACTTTCCAAAGTGGAGGAATGATTTTTTGAAAATGGGTCCAAATCAAACTTTGAAATTCGATATATCGAAAACGAAAAACGATATCAACTTCCGGTTTGCGCCAAAAGTCTTAGAATTTTATGCCCTTTCGAACGATGTATCACAAGGTAGGGGTTGCCATTTGTAATTTTTGAGATAGCCCCCCTGGGGACCCCCCTAGGGGGGCTGGGGGGGTTTCGACCCCAAAAAAAGAAAATTCAGCCCAAATGATGAAGAATAGTCCAAACCGCAACATTTTATCTCAATTAGCAAGAAAAAAAACCAGGGGGGGGGAGATAAAAAAAACACCCTGTATGTATACAGTATGTCTCAGGCTCAGGTCTCAGAGGGCTTTACCAGACCTAAGTCGAAAAACACGGACTTCGTTTCACATTTTGATAAATATCAGATCTGCTCGTTAGTTGTAAGTTGAGAGCATCGTACATTGGTTTAAATTCCTGGAATCGGTGGATAAAAATCAAATAACGCACAAATTGATGAAAACGAAATATTTGGTGTATGATAAGTGTCCGCGGACGCCACCCTCTTGCTGGAGGCTTTGGATTTAGCCTGGTTGCTATACCACTATACTTATGATATGAGAAATGCTGCGAATCATAAGCTATTAAGATGATTCCACGTAAATCTTTTCCAGATTTCAATCCGATGGATAGCGTCACAAGCCACTCATGGGAAAAGTCGTGCTTTTGGCATGGCCAGTTTTAAAATGTATTTTTTGAGCCCAAAACGAGCAAAATTGTTTGAGAATGAAAGCCGTAAATTATGAAATTCATTTCGCCATGAGGGTCATTACTTTGTAACGGGTGGGACATTCAGGCGACTTTGAAGATTTTTTTCAACTTTTTGATCACCTAAATGAAAAAACTATCCCACCAACAGAAAGGTTTTAACTTCTAGATAGTGATTGGATTTTCAAAATTTAAAAAAAAGTCTATCCAAAGCTGAGAAAAGAGCAAAATAAGGGTGTAACGGGTGGGATAGAAAATGGACAAGGTTTTTGAATCACTTCAGCAAAAGTTGAAACTCTGTGATTTTGGAAGAGATAAAAATTTGAAAAAAATATATGTTAAAGGTGAAGGGTATAAGCTTTGATCCTACCTAAAGCTTTTTTCATTTACTAAATTATTTTTCTCTAAAAAAATTAAAGAGTAGCGTAACGGGTGGGGCAGCTAGGTTTTGTAACGGGTGGGACGCGTGTCATTTGGTCATTGAAAATGCACATCAAACCTGCTGTAAAATCAACACGTTTGACCTTATTAGATATTTTAGATAATATTTTCGTCTCAGGTTGCATTTTAAAACAAGACTGCTAGGCGCTAATTTTTTATTTCAATTTTTGCATATCATGTCCACTTTACTGTAGAATGGCCCATAGCTTAGTGAGTGCGAGTGAATGCATGTGATAATATGGCAATCTGCCTCACTCGCTCTCATTGAGGCTTATGGGAATTTTTGTATTTCATATAATTTTCGGCTTCATTTTTGAGTGTTTCAGCTTGAAACTTTCAGGGTATATCATTCCAGAAATTTGTACTTTTTACGTAAATTCATTAATTTTAGCCAACAACAGTTGACTTTTTATGCAGCACGCGACAAGGTGTCCACAGTTCGAACTAATCGACCCCGGAATCATCTTAAGTCATTCAAAGTATTTAATAAAGCTTTTTGCAACCACATAACTTACTTTTTGAATGATGCGCGCACTTTCAACAAATCCCATCATAGATACTACACACATTATACCTAAAATAGCAACGATCACTATTGAATCCTTGAAATGATTCATTGTATTCACTCTGTCGCGGCTGTTCGGTTAAAGAAAAAGTTCGGCTCGATTTTAACAAAAGTATAATCGAATTTGACAAAAGATGTTGATAATATTCATCAGATTTTTTTTTTTTTTTTTATTTTTTATTTTTTATTTTTTATTTTTAATTTTTAATTTTTATAATTTGTTTCTATATTCTTAGTTTTTTTAAAAACTGCAAACTAACACACGAAGAATGTTGAGGGAGCTATCGGGAAAACTTGAACAGATAGTTGACAGCATGACAGGAGATACAGACATTTGTGACATTTTCCAAACTACGAAAGTAAATAATCGCGGCGAGAAATACTCGATTACAGTGCCTGAAAGTGCATTCAAATAAGTGACTGATTGACTTATCGATTGGCTTAGAACTGATTTGATTAATTGTCCGAGACGTTCAACCGTTCAACCTGACCACACTTTGCGGTTATCACCCGTGATGAGCGAAAATTGTAAGAGGATGAGATAATTATATTCGATTCATTAAACCTCTACAGTCTTCATTCACCCTGCGCATCAATCATTACTAGAAGATCAAAGTCTATCGAAATTATTCTTATTAACGTACAGGGCGCTGATAAAGCTCAACCCAATTAAGCTTTATGTATTTCAATCAAACTCAAAGTTGAATATACTCGATACTTGTGCTTGGACTTGAACGATAATTCTGAACATAAAAAATGACAAAACAGAAAAACTAACAGATAGCAGGATACAAATAGTTTCAATGAAAAAATTGTATCATTAAATAAAACATGTCAGCGATTAATTATTCACATACGCGTTGTACAGTTGGCGAATTAAATAATGTCAGACGATTCCTTAGATTTTAGTTCAGGTATAGGCAATCTGCAATACATATAACAATGAGTTTAAGTATTGCATGTGGCCTACCTTAGCCAAAACCTAAGGAGTCGAAGTCGACTGATATTATTTAATTCGCCGACTAATGTATGTGTACATGACTGCTGGTTATAATGGGGCTCTTGCAAACGTTTGCTACAGGAGATTGGAGAGTTGATTCTTTTATAAAAATTTTTAAAAATGACTATGAATACACTAATGAATCACAAAATTCACTCTTAGAATCGAGCTTAATGGCGGATCTACGCAGGTATGATAGGAGGTTCCCAACTAATTTGAGACAAATCTCTGTGGTGTAGAGAAAAAGGCAAATTAGATAGGATTATCCCATATATGAACAAAATACTAGTAAAATAATAGAGAGCTCCTGTAAAAATAAAGTATTAGCTGAATAATTCCCAGTTTACATCCTGGTAAATCTGGTTCAATATTTATTTAATTTGTTATGAAAATACGTCTCATAAATGAAGCTTTCTTATTGTTACTTGATTGCACAACAGGGATAAAAAACTTGATTTTTTTTTTTTTTTTTTTTTTTTTTTTTTAAACCGTTGCGGAGCTGATCACATCCAGTTCCGTGGCTATCCATGCATGATGCGAAAGTTGCGTTTCATTCCTCCTCGATTGTTTCGACAAATTCCGATCCGACGGCATACGGCATCCTCAAAATTAATCACAATCAGAGAGAGAGAGAGAGAGAGAGAGAGAGAGAGAGAGAGAGAGAGAGAGAGAGAGAGAGAGAGAGAGAGAGAGAGAGAGAGAAAGAGAGAGAGAGAGAGAGAGAGAGTGAGAGAGAGGGGTTAACAGACGTTTCGTCCCGTTTTTTTCGTCCGCTCGATTTTTTGTCCATTTTTTTTCGTCCTTGATAATTCGTCGAATGAAATTTCGTCCTGTAGAGCAATTGGTCCTTTTATTATTTTTGTCCTCAACTGCAACGTCCATGAGTTTTTAGTCCAATTATTTTTTGTCCAAAGTATGTCTTTTGTCCTGTAATTTTAGTTCAATTTTTTTATGTCCTTAAAAAAAAGTTGGTTTCGTCCAATGCTCCATTTCGTTAGTTTACAGGTGAAATAAAATGAAGAAGTAGAATTCCACCGAAAGCAAATTAATATTGTATTGTTTTACTAGGTGTTTTATTAATTCATCTTTTGAGAAAATGCAATGCCCTGAAAAAAAAAGTGAAAAGAAAAGTTTTTATTGAGCTTCATCGTGATACAGCAACACAGGATCGACTTTCGATGGAATCTTTCCTCCAGAAGAGGTTTCTCAGAGGTTTAATAGACTTTTAAGGTAAACCAACGCGGTTAACTTGATTTATATTCTTTTGTGGCGGTGCGCGCCACATGGCATCTGGCAACGGTTGCATTTAATCCATTTAAACTCATGTAAATATTAACTCATGTAAACTCTATTTTATAATTATGGTAGAATCCAATTGAATACGTTCTCTGGTATTGAAATAAAGACTCACAAATTTTACCTGTAAACCAACGAAAACGAACATAAATTTGTATAGGACGAACCAAACTTTTTTTTGAGGACAAAAAACATTGGACTAAAATCACGGGAGCAAAGACATACTCTGGACCTAAAAATAAATGGACTAAAAACTTATGGACGTTACAGTCGAGGACAAAAATAATGAGTGGACCAATTAAGCTACGGGACGAAAATTGAAAGGACAAATTATCAAGGACAAAATGTCGTGAACAAAAAAGAATGGACGAAAAAAAAAGTGGACGAAAAAAACAAGACGAAAAGTCTTGTAACCAGAGAGAGAGAGAGGGAGAGAGAGAGAGAGAGGAGAGAGAGAGGAGAGAGAGGAGAGAGAGAGAGAGAGAGATAGAGAGAGAGAGAGAGGAAAAACAAATATCTGGAGACTAGAGCCAGAGAGAGAAATGGCTCACTGAAAGCACGCGGCACTTATCTCCCTTGATTCAGCATAGATTTTCGAAGCGTATAAGTACACTCATAGATGTCGTTTCTACGCGCATCACGCATGCATCTTTTCCAGGCTAAGTCTCTTAATTGTTCAGGGCCCCGCGCAACTCGGATCGAATATAAATTTTACTTCCTCGGAAATAAGAGAGAGTATTACACCGTGCGTTTCCTATTTTGCATCCCCCGTGCACACTGCACCCCCTTCCCCTCTCTCCAACCCTTCTCCCGCGCCGCCAACGCTCCCATAAGGCCCCTTGTTCATTTACAACATTTCTAGTTTCGTTCGGTTCATTTGCAGTTGCTGTCGAAACGAATAAAGGGGAGCAGCTCACCTCACTCCCTAACTCCCCCTCCCCCTTCCACCTCTCCCACCATCAGTCCAAAAATCCCAATACCTAAGAGGACACCCTCGCTTTTCCGAGCTTCCAACCTAAAGTTACAATAGCGCGATGAGTCAAAGTCAAAGCAAACGTGCTTGTAATTTTAAATCATCCGTGGAGGAGGGGCTTTAGCTGAAATATAACAAGAATCATTCCAAATTCAACCCACCCGCCCGCGCGAGCTCGCCCGGCAGCCAAAGAAAAGTATAAGTCGGCAGCTCAAAACTCGCCGAAAGAAATCAAGATGACATTGAAAGACTGATCGAAATACTGATGAAAGGGTGCGCTGATATCATTACTCAATTTTCCACTCTTTAGAGCGCGCAAGGGATGTAGAGGGTAAGAGAGGAGGGTTCGAGAAAGCGTGCTTTTCAAAGACGGAGCCTCATGGTTAGAGGGGAGGTGGCAAAAAAAAAAAAAAAAAAAAAAAAAAAAAAAAAAAAAAAAAGTTAGTCTTTCGGTGAAAATTTACCAATGAACTGTATCGTTTATTTTTCGATCGATTGGTAATAGTAAGTGTGTTGTGGAACATCGAAAGTTATCATTTTTCTACGTTCGAGAGGTGTGACTTTAATCAGACTGCATAATAAAATCGGAAATTCATTCTTCTCAAAAATAAACACACATTATGTAACCGTGTCAAGGAAAAGGTGAAACGGTCCGGAAAAAACCTGAGAAAATGATGATTAGTCCCAGTGGCGGCTCGTGCAATTTGGCAACCATGACAATTTTCCATTTAAACCTATGCAAGAGTATCGATATCTTGGGGATTCCATTGCACCCTCTGAAGATCGATTGTTTTCCATAGGTTTAACTGGAAATAACACGTTGTTGCCAGATTGCACGCGTTGCCACTGATTAGTCCACTAAAAAGTATCAACATTCACTCTCAAAACCGGGCTTAATAGCGGAGCTACTCAGGTATATCATATAGGAGATTCCTATCTAATTTGAGACATATTTCTGTGTTTCCGTAGAGAAAGTGACAAATTAGACAGGAATCTTCCATGCTATAGCTTCCGCCATTAAGATCTTGCCGTTACAGCCGTTTTCTGGTTTCATATAACTGAATATTAGACTCTTTCTTTAAATGGGATTTTCCTGATTTTCGCTGGCTTTTGCATTAGAATTATCTCTTCAGTTGCTTGTAGCAAAAGTTTGCAAGAGCCCCTGTGCATTGAATTTGCTTCATGTATTCAATTGAATGAAGTTTAGTAATTAATTCAGGACATCTTGATTTTTATGATCTTATTCGCTCATTTGTCATGGAGCATATAATTTATGGCGGTTTTGATTCATGCCCTTCCGTAGATCATAAATTTAGACGGAAAATATTTTTCTCCCGTTTCATTTATAGCAACAAGTTTTTTTGCTTTATTTGTTTTTGTTTTTGTTTTATTATATTATTATTATTTCATTTTGTCCTCTTCTCCTCGCATTGTCAGACGAACGCGAGAAGAAAGAAAAAGAAAATACTTCACAGTTGTAAAGTTGACGCTGCTTTGGTGCGGTACCCTATAGGACTCGGCCCGAAGAGCGAGATGACCACTGTCTCATCCCATTGGGGGATACAGGCATTTGTCTTCCTCTCTCTCCTTCCATTTGAATACGTGGGTTAGAAAAGGACAGAGATAGGGGCCAAAGTCACGTGATGGCCCTCTCTGCTCTCCTTTTCTAACACGCGTATTCAAATGTAAGTAGAGAGAGAGAGAGAAAGACAAATGCCTCATCTTCGTTCTCATCCCATCTCCGTCGCGCGCGCGGTCAGTTCATCATTCGGAGAGAGTTAGATTTCAGGCCCAGATAATTCGCCGTCTGTCATATCGTCCCCGGCCTCGGCAAAGTGCGGGCAAGTAAATCTGTGACTCCCCAAAGGAAATTAATGTTTCAAATAATAAACTACTGCGAGAGGAGTGTCCGTCCCCGCATGTTTCCCTCACCCCCTCCTTTTTTCTCTTTCTCTCTCTCTCTCTCTCTCTCTCTCTCTCTCTCTCTCTCTCTCTCTCTCTCTCTCACCCCCCCCCCCCCACTACACAACCTTCTTCTTTTTATTCTCAAGTGTCTGCCTATGCTAATAAGGTTTTGTCACTGCGCCCCTCTCATCCTCCTCTCTGTCACGCCACGCCATCGGCCGTCACCCCCCCCCCCACCCACTCCCCGCAGCTTCGCCCCTCACCGTGCCCTGGGGGATCTGCCATTTGAATTTTCTGCCGCTCGCAATTCCTTTGAGCCGAAACTTTCGTAATCAATCAAACAGTCGGGTCTTTCCCACTCCCCCCCAGCCAGCCCCTGCCCCCTCTCATCGCGTCTCCCCCCCTCCACCCCTCAGGCGTCTTTTGTTTCCTCAAGCTGGTTCAAATTTTCTGATAAGGAACCCGTGAGGAAAATCGTCTCAAGACAGACGAAATATTACTATGTCCCTCGTCCCATTTTGTTTTGTAGTACTATGTATGTATGAATTTTTTTACACTCTTTAAATCTTAGGCTTGCTCAACGTTGCCAGCAGAGGAGGATAAGGCAATTTAGTAACCATGGTTTTTTTTGCCATTTGAATTTATGCGAAAGTATAGATTTCTTGGGGGGGGGGGGGGGCTTGATTAACCTCCCGAGGCTCGATTATTTTAACCCTCTAACCCTTTCCAGCACGCATTTTGGAATTTGACTTTTTTTGAGATTTTTTTAAGGCCGTCCAAAAGAGGATAATTTTCTAAGACTCTTGATGGGTCACACATGTTTTTGCAAAATGTCCATTTAAATTCCATTGAAACCCATGTTACAGAAAATGGTACACATATGTACCACCTTGCTGGAAAGGATTAAGGACCAGGTTAGTTCAAGAGAACACCACTTCTCCGTTTATATAGGGTAGGTAGGTAACTGTTCGTACTCGAGGGAGTTGGAATTGCCTATACGACCAATTGAAGGCACCCGACGAGACCTTGTCTAATGTAGTGTTTTCCTCCATACTTGCGTTTATCCGGAATGAAGACTAAAACAATGTGAAATAGACTCGAGGAGTAAAACGAGTATACTCGGGCTTGGTGCATAATGGGTTAAATGGAGAGAATCCGCTGTTGCCACATTGCACGAGTTGCCGAAGGGTTGGTGGTCAAAGCAATTCATATTATGAAATCAGACCATTTAAAATGAGACAGTAGAAAATGTAGATGGTAAAGGAAGTTTATAGGTGTATGGTTGACAACTTGAATTTCACGGTATAGGGTGCACCGTAAGTACCTTTAATTTATTTTTTAGTTTCTGAAGTGTGTTTTTTACAGCCTTTATCCGTTTTCAGTTGTTTGTTTGTATGTATATGTTGGGCTGATTAAGATTTTTTTTTTTTGTAAATGTATACCGTTCGTATCGCGTTCGTTTGGCATCCAAGCTGTTATTGAGTGTCTGTAAAATTTTCAATGGTTGACAATTTGATTTGCTCGATATATGGACTATAGGGTACAGCATAAGTACCTTTAAATTATTTTTTAGTTTCTGAAGTGTGTTTTTTACAGTCTTTACCCCGTTTGAAGCAATAGATTCAAAGTCACCAAAGAGGAACAGGGGGGTCGAGAAATAAACAAACGCAAATTACGACTCACTTTGGAGAGCAGCCTCCTCTCCCTTCCACTATTTCTCCATTGCTCCCGCTCGCAGCAAGTTTTGACGTCGGAGGGATTTGCGAATGAAAGATGCCAGAACAAAGAGAGAGAGAGAGAGAGAGAGAGAGAGAGAGAGAGAGAGAGAGAGAGAGAGAGAGAGAGAGAGAGAGAGAGAGAGAGAGAGAGAGAGAGAGAGAGAGAGAGAGAGAGAAAGAGATAAAGAGTGAGAGAGGGAGAGAGAGGGAGAGAGAGGGAGAGAGAGGGAGAGAGAGGGAGAGAGAAAGAGAGAGAGAGGGAGAGAGAAAGAGAGAGAGAGGAAGAGAGGGAGAGAGAGAGTCTACAAAGCCGCGGAAATCGGCTGCCTGGACGAACCGCAAAAGTACGAACAAATTTGGTGGAAAGAGAAAGGCCTTAAATCTTACCTTATTTACGTCTCCCAGATGCCCGCCTGTACATTACAGAATTTTCATGCAAATACGCCAAAATTCTCGATCAGTTCGCGTTTCCATAGCAACGAAAGCATTTTAAAGTTTTCTCCGCGAATCACACTTGAGCTCACTTTTAGTCAGCTTGAATGAAACTCGGCTGAGACTGACCGCTGCCGCCGCGCCCGCTCGGGACTCTATTTAACCAAGGCTGCCATTTTGCGTATAATCAATGCTATTTTTCTATTCACCGATGATTCCACCGGTTGAGAAAAGATTATACAGTTCAGTTCAGTGTGCATGACTGTAATGCACGAAAATACTCTGATCTGTAATCTTTCCTTAATCGGTGGAGACTCCGTTGATTAATTAAAATATCCGCAAGTTTTTTAAAGTCATCGACGACTCCACCGGTTGAGAAAAGATTACAGATGCGAGTATTTTAGTTTATTACAGTCATGCACTGAACTGAACTGTGTAATCTTTTCTCAACCTGTGAAATCATCGATGAATTGAAAAATAGCATTGATTATACGCAAAACGGCAGCCCTGTATTAAACTGAGGATTCGACTCACGCTGACCGCAGTCCTGCCGTTTTACGGTCGGATATTTTATGGCATATCCTTCAATCCATCGGTGATTCTAATTGTTGAAGCAAAGAATATATATGTCGGTTGAGAAGTGTTACAATATAACTCATAGCTGTGCTCTGTGCTGCCGTTTTCAGTAATTATATATAATCGACGGCATATGCTACAATCCATCGGTGATTTTTACGATTAGAGGAAAGGTTACCTTTACATCCATCAGTCGAGAAGGATATAACAATGTTGAATAGGAATAATCAAATTAGTAATCTTTGCTTCATCTGGTTGAATCACCGATGGATTGTAGAATGCTTTAGATTACTGCAAAGGTTACTTTTACACCCATCAGTTGAAAAGTATAACCATGTCGAATAGGAATACTCAAATCAGTATAATCTTTGCTTTAACTTGTTGAATCATCGATGAACTGTAGAATGCCTTAGATTACAGCAAAGGTTACTTTTACATCCATCAGTTGAGAAGCATAACAATGTCGAATAGGAATAATCAAATCAGTAATCGCGATCTTTGCTTCAACTGGTTGAATCACTGATGGATTGTAAAATGCCTTAGATTACAGCAAAGGTTACTTTTACATCCATCAGTTGAGAAGTATAACAATATCGAACAGAAATACTCAAATCAGTATAATTTTTGCTTCAACTTGTTGAATCACCGATGGATTGTAGAATGCCTTAGATTACGGCAAAGATTACTTTTACATCCATCAGTTGAGAAGCATAACAATGTCGAATAGGAATAATCAAATCAGTAATCGCGATCTTTGCTTCAACTGGTTGAATCACTGATGGATTGTAAAATGCCTTAGATTACAGCAAAGGTTACTTTTACATCCATCAGTTGAGAAGTATAACAATATCGAACAGAAATACTCAAATCAGTATAATTTTTGCTTCAACTTGTTGAATCACCGATGGATTGTAGAATGCCTTAGATTACGGCAAAGATTACTTTTACATCCATCAGTTGAGAAGTATAACAATGTCGAACAGAAATACTCAAATCAGTATAATCTTTGATTCAACTAGTTATGAATCACCGATAGATTGTAGAAACGCCTTAGATTACAGCAAAGGTTACTTTTACATCCATCAGTTGAGAAGTATAACAATGTCGAATAGGAATAATCAAATCAGAATAATCTTTGCTTCAACTGGTTGAATCACTGATGGATTGTAAAATGCCTTAGATTACAGCAAAGGTTACTTTTACATCCATCAGTTGAGAAGTATAACAATGTCGAATAGGAATAATCAAATCAGAATAATCTTTGCTTCAACTGATTGAATCACCGATGGATTGTAGAATGCTTTAGATATCCGCGAGACGGCAGCACTGTTCCACTCGCTCGCAGTTATTTCTATTCCGTTCTTCCTTCGCCAATACAATCCTTGTTTCTCGGTTTGAGCTTTCCTTGTCCGCGAACTTTCGTCGGATTTCTAGAACTTCCGTTTAACAATTCTCTTGAGCGTCTGTGGGGTTTATATCATGGCCCAAACGATGCGCTATCAACAGATGCCGCTTTTGATGGTTGGATCTTATGTAAAATTCCTATGAAGCTGCGTAAGCCAAAATGAATGTAGTCCATTTTGACATTTGTTTTTTTTAACTGACTTGTTGACGCTGCGCTTAAAAATTCTTCTTCTTCGAGAGAGAGAGAGAGGGGGGGGGGGTGTCCAGGGTCTATTGATCAAAATCTGTCTAAATTCCCAAGAAAACGTGAACAATCTACTTTCCAGGGGAAAAGATTTAGATGACAGGAGGAAAGAGGAGGGGGTGGCGTTTAGCCCCTAGCCGCGCCATGCCACTGCCCTGACTGTACCCAAAATGCTTCTCTATTGCAGTGTTGAAGAGCCAAATGCAGAGATCTCTGACATGTGGAAACAACGACATACGTACTATCAACCGCAAAAGTTTTGACAGTTGAAAATTGAAGGGTAGAGGGGATAAAGGGGTTATGTGACACTTTTTTGATTTTGAGAAAATCGACTTTAAAGTTCAAAGTATGGACGTTTTCGACATTTTAGCCGAACATCAACCGCAACAGCTTTGAAAGTAGGGTCATATCCTACATTTTTTGAACCAAGTTGGAAAATTTATAGATCGATACCATCATAACTCCTTCATCCACCGTGCTAACTCGATTTTTTCCAAAATGTCACATAAACCCTTTATCTTCTCTACTCTCTCGGGCATGGAATGTCCTTTGCGGTTGAAAGTGTGTTCTAATGTTTTGATTTGCATCAAGGAAACAGTATACAAAAGCGTCTTGTCGCAAAAATACGACTATCTGTAATTTTTTGTGATCTTTCGTGCCTCCTTGCGCTCGGTGAAAATTATTTACCGTCAAAACTTTGGCGTTTGACAGTACATAAGTAATGATGAAAATAATGAGGCGAATTAACCAATCAAATTCATCCAGTTTCGCGTCGATTTTCACCACGAATTAAAGGCGGACTGGCGACGCGCTGTGTCGTGAACTGGACGGTCGCCCAACCCTGTCCTGTATAAAGGCAGGATCAGAATATTAATTTTCTAGCTGCGGAGAGAAATAAAACTCAATTGAATCGGCTTTGTAATTTCCATTAATTCTTTCGCCCTCGAATTTATCGTCTATATGAGTCCTCGAGATCGCAGCTCAGTCCCCATTCAGAATTTGCCTTGATGGTCGCTTTAACAGGTCCATGATTCAATCCCCCTCCTTCTATTTACTAGACCATCGACAGGGTCTCAACGTAAAACACCCGAGTTTTTTTATTTTTTTTTTACTCCACGTACACTCCGCTGAAACCATTCCGATTTTTTTTTTTTTTTTTTTTTTTTTTTTTTTACCTCAATTCTCTGCATATCATTTCGTCGCATCTCCGTGCAGAGCGTGGCGCTTTAGCCAATAACAATGCAATCTTTTACACCATCTGTAGAGCGGGCGGTTCGTCCAATATCTGTTTCCCCATTTACATCCTCTCACACTTCACTCGCAAATCGCAATTATCCTTTTTTTCTCCCCAACCAGAGAAACTGAGTAATTCCAGAGTAAACATATTCTCTCAAGCTGTATTTTATGCATCATTTCGTAAAGCGAGAGAGAGGAAGAGGAGGAGGAGGAGGAGAAGAGAGAGAGTGAGAGAGAGAGAGAGAGAGAGAGAGGAGAGAGAGAGAGAGAGAGAGAGAGAGAGAGAGAGAGAGAGAAACGGCCGCAGCGGTGCTGTATTTTATATCACTCCTTTTTCTCAATAGACAACTAAACCTAAACTGGTCCTTTCTAACTTAGCTGCATTATCTTTTCCTTTTATGTCACATAAATGAAGCGAAAATATTAATCAATCTTTTTTTCTTCTTTATTGTTTCCCTCGTTTTTTTCTTCAGTAAATTTCAATTGTTTGTTTGTATTGTTTTTTGTTTTTTGATTTGACGTTTACCCCCCCCCCCTTCCTCCCCATATTAAAAGTGTTTGGCATTATTTGTAGTATATTTTGCCAAAATTTAAGATATTTTCGGTATTACGGGAAATTGCCAGCGCAAGTCTAGTTTTCCTTGGGAACCCAAAAGGCAATGTTGATCTGAATGAGACTAAAGTAGGTTAGGCGAGCGTTATGAGTAAATACGTGCTGGTCAGAGAAAAACAAAAAAAAACTCACGCTGAAGTTTTGTCTCTGAATGGAGCCCCACGTCCCGCGATTCATGGACACAAATTTTAGTTGACTTTTTTTCTTTTTTTTTACGTAGGAAGAAACTGCGTTGGACTTCATTCAATGTTCCACAAAAATTCTAATGGATTTTTATTTCACATGAGACAAAAAGAGTACAGGACTTTTTCTTAAGTGGTCATTTTTGTAGCTAGACTAAATTCTCTTGGACTTTATGGCTTGGGACTTATTTATTCGGTCTTCCTTTATCTTCGACATGTTTTGGTGGACATTATAACCAAAAACCATTTTTTCCAGCACATGTTTAAGTGAAAAAAAAAATCATGCATTTTGATTGTTTTGCATTAAAATCTACTTAAAATTTTGAAATCTCAAAGTATACATATTTGCTCTCACACGGGATAAACGAAAACGGGATTAGGCGGCCCCTGCCGATAGCCAGCCATTGGGGAAGTGATTAGGCCTCCTTAGGGAGGGAATAATAATATTAAGTTAACCCTCTATGGCATGATTTTTTTTTTTTTTTTTCCCGCCGATTTCGGTGGGAAAAAACAGGGATTTTTTTCATGTTGACACTACTGGATCATAATTTTTTTTTACTCTTCCTATTGGCCGTATTGTTACCTATAGGTATATAACAACATGCAGAATGATTAGCAACACATTTCTTGATTTTTCAGACATTCAAATACCGCGTGTTACCTATACATAGGTAAAGCCATGCCAAAGAGGGTTAACAGAAAAACTTTCCAAAATATCAGACCGGACCTCGGACCTCGGACCTCCCTCTTCCCCCGGGTAAACAACGCACATTTGGGTCAAATATTCCTTGGTAATTAGAGGGTTAACACTTTAAAAGTATATCGGTCGCTGCTTTCTCATCGATTTTATTTTAAACTGTTGTGCGCACCGGTTATTTTGAACCGATCGAAAGCAGGTTTCACCTCAAACTTCAAACCCATACAAAACAGTGAAACCAAAACGCACCAATTATCTGCAACAAAAATGGGCAGTTCATGAAACCATACATATACGAGGACGTAGCTCACTCGATTCCACAAAAATTAAGAGTAGAGCATTCGCATGGGCAGAGCCGTAGCCTGGAATTCGTCTGTCTTTCTCTTTGCCCCTTCAAACACATGCGTTAGAAAAGGATGGATTGAGCGGCTAATAAGTGACTTCAGCCTCTATACATGTCTTTCTTCTGCAAATGTGATCCAATGAGCAAAGAGAGAGAAAGAAAGACGATTTCTTGACCACGGCTGGCTATGTATGCATCGGTAAAGGTCATTAGGTATGGGCAGATACAGGAATACGTCTATCTCTCTCTCTCTCTCTCTCTCTCTCTCTCCTCTCTCTCTCTCTCTCTCTCCCCCTCTCTCTCCCCCTCTCTCTCCCCCTCTCTCTCTCCTCCCGTTTGAATGCGTGCTTTGGAAAGAGACGAGTATATGGGCTAAAGTCACGTGATAGCCGCCTCTGCTATCTTTTTCTAACATTCGTATTCAAATGTGAGGAGAGAGAGACAAGCGTATCCCAGTATCCGCCCATGGGCCGCGACGTATTTATTACCTTTCTCTCTCTCTCTCTCTCTCTCTCTCTCCCTCTCTCTCTCTCTCCTCCCGTTTGAATGCGTGCTTTAGAAAGAGACGAGTATATGGGCTAAAGTCACGTGATAGCCGCCTCTGCTATCTTTTTCTAACATTCGTATTCAAATGTGAGGAGAGAGAGACAAGCGTATCCCAGTATCCGCCCATGGGCCGCGACGTATTTATAAAAAGACGAGGAAAGGGAGGGGGAAAAGTTATAGTATTTTGATATATATCTACACAAAATTATACTTAATGACGTTAGATTGAAGGAGGACTGTGATCGTTATAGCTTGCTTTAAACATTGGATTGGACAATGCAAAACCTCCAACATAAATGATAATATGTAATTATACCATATAATCCTTTTGAAATTAGCGACGTTTTGTGAAAATAATAATAATCGACCTAGAGTGCTAACCACCTGTATGTTTCGCAATATTCATCAGGACCAGATCGCTCTTCTTTAATGCTATATTTTTTCTCCGTTTTTTTACTGTTTTGCGGGAAGAGCTGCTGCTTTGTGTATACATATATTTAATGATAATAATAAAAAATTCACACATGATCCAATTGCGATTGACGGAAAGGTTACAAAATTTAACTCAGTTTATGACTGTAATAAACGAAAAATTTCGAATCTGTAAAATTGTCGTAATCGGTAGAAACACCGTTAAATTATCAAAATATCCGTATTGTCTAACGTCTGTGATAGAGTACATCCACCGGTTGAGAAAATATTACGGATCAGAGTATGTTTTCGTGCATTACGGTCATGAACGGAACTGAACTGTGTAATCTTCTGATCAACCGGTGGAATTGAAAAATACCATTCAAAGATCTGTACACAAACCGACAGCTCTCTGTTTGGAGGATGAAACATCGCAACACTTCGTCGAACCATCGCCAGAGCGCATAATTAGCGCCTTCAATTTGAACAATATGCAACAAGAAGTACGTGACATATTGGTCCGCAGTTCGTGTTGGACTTGTTGATGATGAAGAGTCAGAGCTGCCGTTTCGCGTATCGTATAGTTAATGAAATTGTTTAATACACCGATGATTCCACCGGTTGAGAAAAGATTACACAGTTCAGTCCAGTTTATGACTTTGACGATCGAAAATACTCTAAGCAGTAATATTTTTCTTAATCGGTGGAATCACTGTTAAACTATCAAAGTATACGCAAGTTTTCTTTAAAGTCAGTACACGATTACTCCATCCGTTGAGAAAAGATTACAGTTCAGAGGATTTTTGTGATTTAATTGTCAAAAACGGAACTGAGACCAAATAATGTTAGGTGCCGAGCATTGAACTGCGTGCATCTTGCTTGCAGTTTCGACCAATCAGAGAGCTTACGATCGGGACCTAACATTATTTGGTCCCTGAGCAGTGAGATCTTTTCTCAACCGGCGGAATCATCGGTGAATGAAAAAATGCCCTAAATTATAAACGCAAAACGGCAGCTCGATCTGGATGAAATGTCGAAAAGGTATCAGCGAGTAACCCTAGAATTTACGCTGGATGATTGATTGCACCGGCGAAAAAAAAAATTACAGAGCTCTGTGCTGTGGTACAGATGTACGGAGAAAATATTGCTTTCTATAATCTTTACTGCTTAGGTTAACTATAGGAATATATACATATCCTTCGTTCTTTCCAGTACACTGTTTTCATTTCTTTTCTTCGGCGGCGGCTCGTGCAATTTGGCATCAGTGTTATCCCTCCATTTGATTGTGTGTCAAACAATCGATTCGAAATTGAAGCAGCGCTTCACCAGCAATCGATTGTTAAACATAGATTCAAATAGAGCGAAGACATTGTTGCCAAGTTGCACACTGAGTCGCCACTGAATTTGGCAACCATATTTTTTGCCGTTTGATGGAAAAATGCAATTTGATTCGATGATGGTTAAGGTTGGAATCATCCTTGGAACTTCTGTGTGTTATTGTTTCATTTTGATAAGTTTTCGACTCAAACATCGGTTTCCGTACCTTTCACAACCCTTTGTGAGGAATTGAGGATATTGAGACGTAAGAATTCGAACAAACGCCGTCAGTGTTTACAGTTTATTTGTTTATGAAGTCAACTGTGATGACAGTTGGCTGTGATTATTTGAATGTGCCCGCGCTAAATCTCGCGAAATATCGTGCACGTAGTGAAAAGATACAGGGGTGAATAAAGTGTCTAGTGTTTTTCGCAAATTGTGAGTTTATTAATGAATTTTGGTGTTTTTTGATGCTGCGACATTGTCATTTTTACGGCTTTTTACATATAGGAATTGATACTTTAAACCGCGCTTTAGCCGAAGTGTGCAACAGACCCATTAACTCCATCCAATCAAGTATATCGGGAAATGGGACCCATGCAAACTTTTTCAGAGAGCAAATAAATAGTCCAATCCGACGTAAAAGCCAGCGAAAATCAGGAAAATCCTACTTTTAAAGTCTAAAATTCAGTAATAAACTTACAAAACTGCTGTAACGGCAAAATTGTAATGACGGTTCAACGCAGGTATCGTGGGAGATTCCTGTCTAATTTGTATTTTTCTCTACGGAAACACAGAGATATGTCTCAAATTAGACAGGAATCTCTCATGATACCAGCGTAGCTCTCCGCCATTAAGCCCAATTCTGAGAGTGAATTTTGTGATTTTTCAGTGTATACTTATCGTCATTTTTACAGGTTTTTATGCAAGAATCAACTATTGAATCCCCTGTAACAAAAGTTTATAAGAGCCCCATTACTAACTCGAATGGGTCTGTTGCGTACTTTTGCTACACCAATATAACTCATTGTTTCTAACGGAAAATTCGGCGAAAAGAACGATGCGCACATTCAAAACTTTCAAAATCCACTCATTAACTCAGAAAATACCTTCCATTTCAAACAACCCGCAGACGTTATTATATAACCGACATAAAAATACATAGACGGAACCACCGCGTTTATTATTAAGTAAACATCAACAATATCAACATAACTTACAAACATTTGAATGTTACGTTTAGATGCGTACATTTCTTATATCATTTTGTAATCTTTGATAAACCGAAAAAACCAGACAGCAAATGCAGCCAATAGTTCATGTATTTAGAAGGGAATTCCATCATTTTAAAGTTACGATGTTGTTTACTTATGCTCGGTGGTTCCGTCTGTCTATGTAGTAGTATACCGGTGCAAATAGTGTCTAGTGTAGCGCGGGCTGTTTGAAATTGAAGTAATTTCCTGAGTTAATGAATTGATTTTGAACGTTTTTAATGTGCTCATCATTATTTTTGCCGAATTTTACATAAGAATCAAGGTACTTTATTGTTCTACCAAAAGTATGCAACAGACCCATTTTGCAGGGGTGGATTCAGGGGGACAAAAGGGGTTCATTTCGTGAAAGGTTCACGGTGAAAGTTCTACATAAAGACCAATTCCTAGATCCGCCTAAATCCACCATCTTCGTGAGAGCGAATCGTAAACGAACCCTTAGTCAGATGGTGCGAATCTCCTGTGCAAACACTTCTTCGCGTGTAAAATAAAATGAGAGATGAATTCCAACGGACCGAGTGTTTTTCCTTAGCATCGACCTCCTATGACTCTAGCTCGGTGTTGCAAAATTTGGCGGGAAATTTAAAAATGTTACCATGAGTTGAATAGAAAAAATGCGTACAATTATACGCAAAACGACAGCTCTGTTATAGCTACTCTCGTAAAATTATTTCAACTTTGAGCGAGTCCACCACTACAATTGTGAGCCTGATTGTCTTATAATACATGGCTACTTCCGAGGATTTTAGGACTAACTGTTCGTTGTAACGATGCGAATAGGTTTTATTGCTCATGCTTAACTCGATTATCTCCGACATCAGAAAATGAGCCGCCATCAAGAATAATCTGACTCAGAGGTCCGCAAGAGAAGGAATTGTTTAATACAGGGTGTATAAAAAAAAAAAAAATTAACAAAAAAACACATCATCGCTCTTTTTTGCAGCAGTGGTTGTAGGTATCGAAAAACGGCTGGAAAATTGCCTAATATATAATGGGGCTGTTGCACAATTTTGCTAGAAGCAATTAATTAGTCAATTCTGGTGTGAAAACCACAAAAAATAACGGTGGCAGCACTAAAAACTTCCAAAATCTACTCATAAACTCAATAAATGCTTTTATTTCCTCGAACGTAATGGTGGCGTATAGGTTAGTAAGAATGGACTGTGACTCCATCAAAAATTGACTAATAGAGACGACTTTCTTTTGACACCCATGTCACCAGTTGCACGGTACCATTTCATTGGATGTGGATCACTACTCTGGTGACTAATTTTTACTCTGTGAGTCATTTTTGTCAGCATAGAGAGAGTGACGAAATCATCAAGATAGGAATCTCAGATCATTACTTCCTACTCTACGCCACCATTACGCTCGCACAAATAAAAGCATTTTTTGAGTTTAGGAGTGGATTTCGGAAGTTTTGAATGCTGCTATTGTCATTTTTTGAGATTTTTACACCATCCGAATCGACTGTTGTAGCGCTTACCTACAGCAAAATTGCGTAATAGCCCCATTGAGGGGATGGATTTTTTAGGGATCATCACACAAGGGCATATCATCTCATTCAACACTGAAAAAATAACTCGTAAATTCTATAATAATTTTACCAGAATTACAACGATCCGTCAACCGAGAATTTCTAGTTTTTTTTACCAGTAAATTTTGATTTTCATATCAGGATCTAGTCATAGTACCAGAGTTTCCTTAGACTTCCCAAGAACTATGGTACACTATTGGTACACATACCAAAAATTCTTGTAATGATACTTGAAATTCTCTAGGTGACGTATCGTTCTGCTTCTGGTGTTACTCGCCGCGTAATTGTCTCATTTTTTTTCATTGAATATAATTCAGCATCGCATCCAGCAATTTGTTAACTATGAATTCATCCTAGTTGAACGTATGAGAAACAATCAATACAATTGTTTCTTATGCATTCAAAGGGGCAGTTGTAAGGGTCTGAAATTTTGTGTTTTTTATAAAGAAAATAAAAGTACTTGATGAGCTGAGAACAATGGTGCCTTTGGTCCCCCCCTCCCCAAGAGTCCCGGTTTTGGAGATACACACGTGTAAAGTGATTGTAAAATCTCGTTTGCGTAGTCATGTTACTTCGCGGAATTTCCATTTAAAATAATGTGTTTTGGGCCAAAAACTCATCTTCGGAACAATGTAACTTAGAATTAGAAACCGCAAAGACACCTATGTTCTCAGCTCATCAAGTAGAGGTATACTTTCATTTTTTTTTATTTAAAAACACAACATTTTAAACCCTTGCAACTGCGCCTCATTGAAAATAATAAACAGTTGCTATAAATGCGGCTCTTGCAAACTTCTGCTATAGGAGATTGTGAAGAGTTGATTCTTACATAAAACTTGTAAAATGACAATGAGTACACTAAAAAATCACGAAATTCACTCTCAGAATCGGGCTTAATGGCAGCTCAACGCAGGTATCATGGGAGATTCCAATCTAAATTGAGACATATCTCTGTGTTTCCATAGAGAAAGTGACATAATAGACAGGAATCTTCCATGATACCTGCGTTGAGCTGCCATTACAAATTTGCCGTTAAAGCAGTTATGTGCGTTTATTACTAACTTTTAGAATTTCTCCGTGTGATTTTCGCTGATTTTCACATAAGATTAGACTATGCATTTGCTCACAGCAAAAGTTTGCAAGAGCCCCCTTGCATTGCTGGATTGTAATTCAGTGAAACGTGTAGTCGTTTCACTATACATTATTCGCAGCCGTAGTTGAAAAAAAAAAAATCGCTGCGGTACTTTTATTTATGTACACCCCGTATTTCTGGCTCTTACTGACATAGGCACTTAATTTCACATCATCTCTCCCTCATCTGTTCCATTCTTCTTTAATTAAAGAATCGTGAAATAACTCCAGTTTGCGCTTCATGATGCGTTCAGCTTGCTGGTTTTTTGTGAATCTTTTCTTTTGACCAAATCTGCAGAGCCACGGTCAGATCTGTTTCTTTTATTGAGTGATATTACAAATTAAGCTGAACTAATTAAGGCTTCACCCACCCTTACAGTACCCTAGTAAATATGTTCCATGAACTCTGTTCCAATTTTCCATGTGGACATGGAAATCACTGTGATTTCCGTGTAAATTCACACGGAAATCAACCTAATTTACATGGAAATCAAGGCGATTTCCATATCCACATGGAAAATTGGAACAGAGTTCATGGAAAATTTTTACCAGGGTAAAATCCCTTTTGATTTGTGAGTGATACTAAGAGAATGATTTTCTAACAAAAAAACAAGAACAAAAACTAAGAAACAAATAAAAAAAAATAGAAGAAAATCTGCAGATTATCTTGAAATTCCCTCTTCATTTTGCGTAATTTCGTCTGGCTGCATCAGTTATAGAAATGAACAGAGCAATTTTTTTTTATTCTGATTTGAAACTAAAAAGTATTTTCTATTGAATAGTGTCTTAGTTTAAAAAAATATAGCGAAAAAGGAGATAGCGCTCATGGAGATTGCGTGCTAGAGTAAGAGAGATATAAGCTAACGAGCCACTGGCGCAACCAGGATCTCTTCCATCTCTCTCATTTCCCATTTGAATGTATAAGTAGGAAAAGGACAGAAAGAGGGGGTTTTATCCCCTTGTCCATCCTTGTCTAACATACGTTTCTTAATGGAGACAAGAGAGAAATGAAGAAACTCTCGTTGCGCTATTGCAACGAGCTATCACAATGACTTACGGGTTTTATTGATGAAATAGCCTGGATGAAAATCTATTATAGTCATTCTCACAAAACATAGGCTGGTGGCAAGGTTATAGATTAAAGAGGTATGCTCATCTGACTTCGCGCCACGAAGTCAGAAGCGCGCAGTTCAAAATCCAGATCCAAGATGGCCGACAAAAGCAGAAAACATTGTACAGTATGTACACTCTTTCCAGAAAACATCGGGCTATTTTCTGCTTTTCTGGAGAGGGAGCCCAATATATGTTTTCTGGAAAGAGTATACAATGTTTTCTGCTTTTGTCGGCCATCTTGGATCTGGATTTTGAACTGCGCGCTTCTGACTTCGTGGCGCGAAGTCAGATGAGCATACCTCTTTAATCTATAACCTTGGGCTGGTGGTTTCTTTGCCTCTTATAATTTATAACTTTAAAAAAAAAAAAAAAAAAAAAAAAAAGGTCTTTTACAAATCCATTTGGAATTGGTTTGAAATGAAGGTAAAAAGTGTTATAGGGTGGCTATCTGGACCTCAATCGACATAACTGTTTTTTAGTACTTAGGATTTGTACGACAAAGAAACTGACTCATGAAAGAACCAAGCAAAATGATATCACCTGGATAATTGTATTAAAATTCAGTGTACAGATAGCCACTCTAAAACACTTGCATTTTCGTTTAAAATCCAATTACAAGTGCCTTTGTCATAACTTTCTTTTTAAGGTTAAGAAATAAGAGGCAAATAAACCGAGCCCGTGTAAAATGTCCATAAGAGATTTCCATCATGGCTGCCTCCTTGAAGTTTCAAAATCACGTCAGTGGCGTAGCGTGCAATTTGGCAACGTTGCAGTTCTTCCATTTGAACACATGAAAAAGATCAAACGATTGGGTGTTCGGTGAACACCTTCGCATTCGACCTTTTGTATGGGTTTAAATGGACACACTACAACGTTGCCAAATTGCACGCTACGCCACTGAATCACGTCCCATAAATCCTCTCTATCTTCTCTAGCTCGTTGTGTGGAACCAAGACGACAGAAGTGCATAAAACGAATCGCCACACTGTGGTCTGAGATCGTCGGAAAGTGGCAAAAAATCAGAAAGTTAATTTTTAATGTATTTATTTATCGATTGTAAATTTTCAAGACCGATTTTATTCACAGAGAACACTTTCAACCAGTAACTTAAACCTAGAATGGGGCATTTGGGCCCTTGCAAAATTTTACTGCGGACAAATGAATAGTCCTATATCCGATGTAAAAACCAGCAAAAATCACAAAAATTGCACTAAGAAACTCTCAAATTCAGTAATAAACTCACATAACTGCTACAACGGCAAGTTCGCAATGCGCGCTTCAGCGCATAGAATATTGCCTAATTTGTCATTTTCTCTTATAGGAAACACAGAGATATGTCTCAATTTAGATAGGAATCTCCCACGGTTCCTGCGTCTCTCCGCCATTGAGCCCGATTCTGAGAGTGAATTTGGTGATTTTTTAGTGCACGTATCGTCATTTGTACAGATTTGTATGCAAGAATCAACTCTTCAATTCTCTGTAGCAAAATTGCAAGAGCCTCATTGTTGAGATTGTTGATGTGATTGTTAAGGTAAACACCCAAGTACAGCCGTATAGTTTTCTCTAAGGAAACACAGAGATATGTCTCAATTTAGATATAGGAATCTCCCACGATACCTGCGTCTCTCCGCCACTAAGCCCAATTTTGAGAGTGAATTTTGTGACTTTATTGCGTACTCGTCCTCATTTTTACAGGTGTTTATGCAAGAACCAACTCTTCAAACTCTGTAGCAAAAGTTTGCAAGAGCCCCATTGTCACCGAAAAGTTTTAAATTAAGCTTGAGAGCTGAAAAAAACTATGTTTTTTGATTATTTTTTTCACAGCTTCTTGGCCATATTTTTTATCGATCGCAGACCATAAAGCGCGACGTCATCACTAGACGGATCTTTTCGTCCACCAAACATCTTTCCAGTTTCTAGATCCTTGGCGCGGGTTAAAAAAAAATAAAGGAGACGCGAGTACCTGAATGCGTCTTATTGCATTAATGTTTGTTGGGACCATAACCGCAATTAGCGCACCCGAGCCGGCGAGAGCCGAGCTACGCCTGCGTTGTTTGTCTGAGGGAACAAAATAACCTACTCAAAATGAGGCCCATTTTGATCGCATGCCTTAAACTATCATTTAATTCATGGCTTCGGATATTTAAACGTTAGACGTTTATGCACTGCGGCTCCGTCAGGAATATCAGTAGGGGATTGAGGATACCTATACACAAAGCGGGAGCTCTCTAAGGCTTTCAATGAAAATAATATAAACATTAAGAGACCGGTGCAAAAGTACGAGACTCAAACTTAATAGGGGAGGGGGCTACGTTGCCGATAGAAACAGGATTTTCCTTGAACGTATTATAATGTAGGTTGATCCCAACGAGCTGTATAATCATAGAGGGCATCGTTGTGGTCATACCCGTGGCCAGGAAATAGTCTTTCTCTCTTTGCCCTTTATTTGACTGCATGTGTTAGAGAAGGACAGAAACAGGGGCTGAAGTCACGTGACAGTCTATATCCATCCTTTTCTAACATATGCGTTCAAATGGGCAAAAAGATAGAGAGAGAGAGAGAGAGAGAGAGAGAGAGAGAGAGAGAGAGAGAGAGAGAGAGAGAGAGAGAGAGAGAGAGAGAGAGAGAGAGAGAGAGAGAGAGAGAGAGAGAGAGAGAGAGAGAGAGAGAGAGAGAGAGAGAGAGAGAGAGAGAGAGAGAGAGAGAGAGAGAGAGAGAGAGAGATGGAGAGAAAGAGAGATATTGAGAGGAAGAGAGAGAGTGAGAGAGAGAGAGAGAGAGAGAGAGAGAGAGAGAGAGAGAGAGAGAGAGAGAGAGAGAAAGAGAGAGAGAGAGAGAGAGAGAGAGAGAGAGAGAGAGAGAGAGAGAGAGAGAGAGAGAGAGAGAGAGAGAGAGAGAGAGACAGACAGACAGACAGAGAGAGAGAGAGAGAGAGAGAGAGGGGGGGGGAGCTACGGCTATATCGTCGAAGTCGTGGAACGTAAATTTGGTTACTAAGGCCTCACAATCAGTTATCAGTTATGATCCACCATATCTCTTTGTATGGCCGTTTCACACCCATTCTATTTTTTGCCTCATGGGTGTAACTACAGGAGGGGTGGGTTGTGTCCCCAAGACCTCCCGTAGAAGATCCAAAAAGAAGAACCAATCACCGATCCGTTTTGATGCATTTCGGAAGCAAGCACTGCTACCTATCAGAAGACGTCAACCCGAAGGGAAAGGAAGTTGTAAATTTGAAACAGAGTCTGGGACCTTTTTGTCGACCAAATCCTACGTTTGCCTTTTAATCGCCATCCAATTGAACGTTTATATGTCGATGTATTATTACTGCTATAGAGAAATTTTTCTTTTATCATAGGAGAGTCCTTATATTTCCCTACATTTTACGCCGTTTTCTTAATGTCTTTTATGAAAATTAAATTCATTCTCCTGCAGCGTTGCCACATTGTGCAAACAAAATAATTGTGTGGAAATGAGAATCGAAGTTTTTGTGCGGAAATGAGAATCGAAGTTTTTGTGCGGAAATGAGAATCGAAGTTTTTGTGCGGAAATGAGGATCGAAGTTTTTGTGCGGAAATGATGAGCCCCCGTATTTTCTGCGGAAATGACACTCCCAAGGTGTAAATGGCTTCGAGTAAATTTTATTTCGGTTTAAAAAACGGCATTGGTAGTCGGTAATCCGTATTTTGGGTAAGGGCTTGCCTACATGAGGGTACTTTCAGTTTCCGCCAAATCTCATTATATTATTTACTTTCAGAGAAGCAACGTTGCCAGATTGTGCTTCTTCGATGTTTGTGCAAAAACGATTTTGTGCGGAAAAGATGACCCGGACAAATTTTGTGCGGAAAAGACTAGCAGCCAACCCGATACTCAAAATGCGCGCTTGAGCTATCAAATTTCGCTTTCGCAGATGTTTCGCAGATTCAACCGCGAATTTTTTTCACCTTTCTCCCTTCCTATAATAGATGTTTTGGAGATGCAACCGCGAATTTTTTCCACCTTTCTCCTTTTCCTATGATACACCTACTGAATGCACTTCAATGGTTCGTGTTCATAGTTTCTGCAAACCAACTTTTTTTTTTTTTTTTTTTTTAGTATATCTGAAGGTCATTTGAGAGGTAGAAGGAGCTTATACACGCACGAGTGAAAGCATATGTCATCACCGAGCCGCCATTTTATGCAAACATCGGAGACTGTAAAACTGCAAAAGGATCCGGGCAATAAATAATACGCTTCAGCCTTCCGACGACGTTGCATAGAATATCCTCTTTTAAAATGTTTCTTTTCCTCGTAGTGAACTGTGTTGCTCTAACAGTGGGGAGGCTCTAGAATTGAACGTGTTTAATTATTTTATACATACATGCATACTTTTTGTACAACCACTCCGTCTACGTGTGCGTGTTTGTATGTTTCTTATAGTGTAAATGTAAGTACAGTGTGCTTCGGAGGTTATCTACCCCCAGGACCAGTGATGGCTCGTGCAATGTGGCAACCATATTTTTTGCCATTTAAATCTTTGCAAAAGTATCGATTCCTCAGACGTTCAATGAACCTCCTGAAGATCGATTATTTTACGTACATTTAAATGGAGAGAATCAACGAGCTTTACCTGTAGAGGGGTTACATGTTACATATAAGGTCCTATCCCAAAGAATCACTGCATGGACGATCTAATTCTGGTTTGTTTGCCTCATTTTTTTTTTTTAAAATTTTAAATCAAAAATTGAAATTAATGCAGTGGAAATTGGTTTTAAATGAAAGAGCAAGTGTTTTAGGGTGGTTATCTGGACACAGAAATTGTTATAGCTGTTTTTTCTGGAAGGATTTGCACGATAAAGAAATTGGCAAATAACAGGAACGAGCAAAAAATTTTCACCTGGATAGTTGTATTAAAATTCTGTGTCCAGATAGCCACTCTTAAACACTTGCAATTTTGTTTCAAACCAATTTCCACTGGATTAGTTACAACTTTTGATTTAACGTTAGAAAACAGTGAGGCAGACCCAGCGATTACGAAGCCAAAGATATATGGCAAGTCCTATCCCCGCCATGTTAGAAAACCGTTAATCGACATTTCGTAAAAAACGCCTTCAAATAGGCCGTGATACAATACGGCGTACCACCTGGTGGACCATTTTTCGTAAACATTCCTATTACTGCTGTTATTGGAAATAAATTCAAGGCACACACGTACTTTTCTGATTTTTTTTTTACTTTACAAACACGTCGAAAAAATGGAAAATGTCAAGGGAAAAATATAACCACTAAAAGAACCACTAAAACTTTAATCAAATGTCATTTACTGGCAGCCGAACGCACTTCGGTTACTTTCAGAAGGTCGCAGAAAATCGCCTAATTTGTTTACAAAAATGGTCCACCAGATCGTATACCAGTTTGAATACTTCCTAGGAGTCGATTAACAGTTTTGAGCAGTTCTGCCATATCTCTTTAGCTTAGTAATCTCTGGGCAAACCAATCAGATTCAGATCGCCTATGCTGTCACACTTTGATGTAGAACTTAAACCAAGAATCAGCCTCTCTCTATCGCTATAGATTGTTGGGTTGGTCTCAAAAATAAACAATCATGCTATGCTGAGAGCTCATTTATAAATTGGCGCCCAATGTGTGGTCGGCAAGTCTTAGCACACAGTCAATGAATGTGATGACATACGGTGTAATTTTAATTAGTCCCAGATTGAGTCACAGCTATGTTGGTCGAGATGCAACGTCCTCCATCGCCCTCTTCAAATGCTAAGACAATACAAGGATCCACTAATATAATCGACGATAGTAGGATAGAGAAAGTAAATCGATACGTGTATAGACAGATATGATGACGAATCGAGAGGAAGGAATGGTGGGTGGCGAGGAAGGGGGGGGCAGTTCAGAGGGGAAACCCAGTATTCCCTCCTCCCATGACTGCGTTGGAACCTCGATTCTTTCTACGTAAAAAAAGAGGACGTCGATGATAGGTGATAAGCAATTACCATCCGTCTAGTAAGTAAATGATATTATGAATAATTAATCACTTGCTTGGAATGTTGGTA